>OZ035884.1:102749221-102800449 GCA_964034835.1 Muscina levida | reverse complement strand
TCAATAAACTGGCCATACATTGTTTTCTTTTTTTTTTTTTGTTCATGAGGGTATGGGTTGGGTATTAGGGCTGTACAACAAATTTTGTAGATACTGTCTAAACAAAAAGTGTTGAAAAGCTCACAAATGTATAATTAAAATATTCGTTCATAAGTAACACATTACAACACATGATTTTGGGGCTCAATTCTGAGACCTGCACGTGAAAGTAGCCTCAAAAAGACGAAGTTCTGTATCAATCGTTTTGTCAAGTTGCATGCAATAATAATTTAATATCGATTTGAAGTTAGCTCTTTTGTTATATTGTTATACTAGTGGACCCGGCAATGCTTCGCTATTGCTTAATTGTCGAATACTTATAATATGTTTGGCATGACTACTTAAATGGCTAAGCTTAAGCACTGGTCCAAAATGCATATTCATATTCGTGTTGTCGTGTACTATTTAGGTGTCTCTAGGGCTAAAATACAGTTTTCCACGCCCACTCCGCCCACCGATCCAAAATTTAAATTTCGTCTGCATATTCATATTCGTGTTGTCGAGTACTATCTGGGTATCAAATTTTATCTCTCTAGCTTTTAAAAAAAGTTTTGCCACGCCCACAAAATCTATAGCCTATAGTAATCTCCATATAGTACACTAACTGTCTTCCAAATTTCATTGAAATCGGTTCAGCCGTGATTGACCAACAAACATACAAACAAACAAACAGACAGACATTTACATTTATAATATTAATAGGATTATTATATTGTGGCGTATGATATTCCACGTAAATCATACGCCACTGAGTACAAAAGTTTTATTGTAACTGCTACAAAATAAACCTAGTTCACAATCATACGATGAATGGAAAAGTGAAACTGTTGCTTATGTAGGGAATCGTTATATGAAATAATTAAAGGATCGGTATTTCTTATTTTTTTTTTTCATTTGTTTCAGCTAAATCGGACTATTGGTTCTCTCTCTGACTCCGTTTTCCTTGGGCAATTCCAATACGCAAATGGTAGCAAATGAGAGAAGGCACAAGTTTGGGTCTCCCTGCTCTACGCCGCCCTTCAGGGTCGCCTTCAAACACATTTCCCGCTGGAGCATTTAAACCTAACATTTAAACCTTTAAATTGAGCCGTCAACGTATAGAAAAATTTAGACTTTATTACACTTTTCCTTGTGTCATAAAGTCTTGGACATAATTTGATAACAGAGAAAGAGTTACATCTGTAAACAGCCACGGAGTAATAATTTCGTCTTAAAGCATGTATCTTACTTTTTGGACTTGTTAAGACGATTTTCCCATATAGTCTGCCTGACTAGGTATTTGGTGGACATGGAGTTCGAGTAAACTTCCAACAAAAACTACCTACTGCCAAAATTTACTCATCTATTTTTAGACCTCGAATATGATAAACAAAATCCAATAAAACCTAGCTAAAGGAACTTTCGCTAGTATTCCTCCTGAACTCAGGTTACCATAAAAGAAAAAAATTACAGCAGTTTCATGTTCGTATACATCAACGTAGTTATCACCCTGCTAACTTGCCCCTCATCAGTGACATTGCGTGCTAGTAGCAATGCATCATATGACTGTTGGAATGTTGATGCACATACATAGCCTTAAAACATCATAGATGTTGCCGTTGGTTTTACCTCTTTACTGTTTCCATTTTCATAAAACCCTGTTATCGTGTACTTGAAACCGACACATGTAAAGGGGTTTCTATAGAAAATTGCCAGTACTGTAGTCATACGAGTATGTAGTAAAAAAAACACACATGCATATGTTGCCTGTAGCAAAAGCAATACTACAGGGTATATGCGAAAAATCTAGTTAATTTTAGTTTTATCTAAGCTAACAGCGGTTACATTTTTTCTCTTCAAATTAATTAATTTTGTTGCCATAGTTTTGGGAATTGATTTTGGGTGAGAATGAGAGAATTTTTGTTACGAGCTGTAAAATTTAAAAATATTTTAAAAATAAAAGCTAGGAAAAGAGATAAAGTTTATGCTACTAAGACAACTTTTCAGGAACTGCATGCAGAAATATATTAAAGAAATATTTGTGATGATAGTGGAGAAGTCGCAGCAAAGAGTGCTGACGAGACACTATAGTGAAATAATGTTATACGACATACCCGCCGTCTCATAAAACATTTAACAACTCTTGAACAAAAACCTATTGATAATAATCAATAATTACCAATAGAAATGATCTTTTACCAAACTATGAAACAATATCATAATTCATACATATCAACAATAAACAAAATCTACATCAATTTTAACACATTTTTAGACTTTTAGCAAAGGTATGAAACTATGAAATCATTACGAAAAAACAACTCAGCTGCAGTTAACATGCATAACCTGATGATAATAATTAAAAAAACCGAATTCTTTTCTCATATTGTATGAACGAAATATGTAGTTGATATAAGAAACATATACCAGTACTTGTAACATTGTTCAAAGAAACACAGACTAGCTAAATGTTTCTGTTGTGAGCGCTGATTTCATACCTTTTTGTGGTGTGTTTTACTATTTGCAAAATATGGTTTTTAGCGCAGCATCGCATGTGTGCAAATCATATTCACATACCTATGAACACATAGACATTTCAACATTCAACATTATTGCATTCATGTGCCTACAGGTACATATGCATATGTATGTAAAATAGGGTGACCGATAATGTGGCGATGTGTATTGTAATTTTGTTGCAACATATAAAACTATTAAATGTTTAGTATAAAAAAATATTTATATAACATCTTTAACACCTTTTTTAATCTTAGTTATGGAAGACCCTCGATGTTGTCGTCAGAAACTTCGCAGTATAAGTGTCGAGTAAATCGGCATGTCTAGTAAAAGCTTCTCAAACAGTGAAGTTCGCATTCGTCGATAAACAAGTAGGTGCCGTTAGTTGTGAATCTAAAAATAGAAAGCGTATTAATTCACAACAACGCGGGAAGCTATTCCATATCTCATTCATGGGGTGTAAAGAAAAATTAAGTTTTTTAAAGATCTATGGAAGACACTGTAACCTTAAGGTGTCACATCTAAAAGGTTTACGGAGCAAATAAAGTACAAACATATTTTAATTATAGATTTCTTTGCCACCCTAGTTGGCATATTTGACAAACAAATTTTGGTATTTTGTGCGCCTCAATTTTTTTCTAGGCTATGGTAAACAAATGTCCTTCGGTTTTTATTCAACGTTGCAAAGCAAAAATATGCAATTTCAAATTCAGTTTGTAGTTAGAGGTGATGACATAAAAGGGCAATACTTTTGTTAAAGGAAATTTAAGATGGTGGATTGGTGAGGGTTAAATTTAAAGTGAACGCGTATTTTGTAGCAGTAAATATACGAATAACTGCCCAGCAAAAAACAAATTACATTACATTAGAAGCACATTACCATATAACCACTAACATTTCTGATTACCTATTTCTATGTACGTATTACAAAACACATTCTAAAGGACGGACAAATACAAATTTTTACGATTACCCAATCGATTCTTTTACTCTGAAGGTAATCTATGTGAAAGCACTTGACTACGTCAATGTCATTTGACGACGGTACTCACCATTAATGCGTAGTTTTTTTCTCTCGAATGGACCGGCCGTGGCATGATGGTTAGGGAGATCCATGGTTCGATTCCAGTCTCCAGGCATCTAAATTTTTCTTTTATTGCCGGCCCCCACAGTGTTATTGACAGCAACCTCGCAGCAACACCTTTTTTAAGCTTAGTTATGGAAGACCCTCGATGTTGTCGTCAGAAACTTCGCAGTATAAGTGTCGAGTCAATCGGCTTGCCTAATAAAAGCTTCTCAAACAGTGACGTTCGCATTCGTCGATTAACAAGTGAAAGCATGTTAGTTAATTCACAACAACGTGATAAACTATCCCATACCTCATTCACGGGGTGTAAAGGGAAATTATGTTCTTTTTGTATTTTTGTTTTGAAGACTTCCAGAACTGATTGATATGTTTGCGTTATAACACAGGAATCTGCGCTGTAGAGCAAAACAGGGTCTGGTAGAGTTTGTTCTTTGTTCGTCGAAAGAGGACTTTGTCATTTTATCGCTTGCATAGCGCATAGTAGCAGTGGTTTGCGATCAATACTCGTCTCTTGATTTTTAGGTTGACATTATTATTTTTGTTTTCGCCAGACCCACTTTAGCAGATTCCTTCTCAATGTTCGATAAGGCTGCAGTAACATCCCGTAGTCCTCGACCAATGACATCTATATCATCGTCATACGCCAGCGGCATGTGGAATTTATTAAAGATGGTACCAGTCGTGTTGTACTGCAGCCTTCAGCATGATCATCTTCATTATGATGTTAAAGAGATCACATGACAGACTATCTATCGCATTGTCTAAAGCCTCGCTTGGTAGAAAATGGCTTTTTCGCTGTTGGCCTTATTTTACTAGAGACTTCGTGTTACGTCAGTATCATAATGCAAAGTCGTATCAGCTACGCCATAGTATCTTATAGTTTAGGCCGTATGCAGCTTTGCAATCAAAAAAAAAAACAGAAAGTAGTATCTTCTCCGGGATTTGTAGTTCTTGTGTATTTTTTGATTTTCAGGATTTGTCGTAGTATTAATATAGTTAGTCGTGGATTTGACAGGTCTACAGCCCAGCTCTTTGCAGGGTGATGCCGAATATAAGAGGTCCTATGTAACATAAAGGGAAAATTCTAGCTGAGGTAGTTAGGAGCATCATACCATATGTCTCACCTAAATGGGCTGGCTTACTGAAATTTAAGTCATACTGCGATAAACTTAACTCGGTATACAGACTGACAGCACTGAGAGTATGTTGTGCTTACACAACCGTATCCGATGAAGCTGCTTTCGTCATAGGAGGAATGATACCAATGGACCTGTTAGCAAAAAAATGCGCCTATATATATATGAAAATGACACTACGAAAGCGGAGGCCAGAGCGATAACTATGGAAACCTGGCAACGGAGATTGTCTTCTACAACAAAAGGAAGGTGAACATATAAACTGATACCTGAACTAAGAATTTGGTTAGAGAGAACACATTGGGACTTTGAGTATTGTAAAACCCAGTTCCTGAGTGGTCACGGAGTCTTTTAAGATTATCGATACACATTTTTGTCCGTATTGTCAAGATGTGATTGAAGATGCTGAACACGTTTTTTCATATGCCCGAGATTCAATTCCAAGTGAGAGTATCTACAACCACAGTTAGGCACTGAAATAGCAGGAGAAAATATTTTGCATCTGATGGTGGATTCACCTGCAGGCTGGAGTCATATAGCCAACTATATTAAATACATTCTTTTTGAACTCAGTAGAGCCTAGACGGCCTTAGTGGAGGTTGGATAACCTACTCAACCCGCTGAAGAAATACTTCAAGGTTGTACCGCCGGGATTGGGACGATGTTTGAGGTGCTTTAGCGTGTCAAAGTCTCACACATTGTCTTTCGATGATTTCACCTCGTAAAAAGAGGTCTAAGTCTAAACTGATAAGGTCCAATTAGGAACCCTAAAATTGACTTAAGTCTTTTACATAACTAGACAGGACCTTGTTTGCGATGGGTAAAAGGCTTATCCCGCGATGATTGGTACACACGGTTGGATCGCCTTCTTTAAGCACAGGACATAAAACAGTCAGACTCAAATCATGGGGTATGCATTTCTTATGCCAAATCGTTTGTATAAGCTGGTGCATGTACATTAAAAAGCTCTGCTGGCAGAACTTTTTAAGCCTAGAAATTGCTCCCGATTTATCTCAGTGGGGGAAATCTACTCCGTCGATTATGATTGGCGCGATTTCGTCACTTATGCTGCCTTCGGGAACGAGCAGAGAACGAACGTGTTTCTTGCATATTTTCACCAAACTCTGAGTGTCCGTGATCAGACTTCCATCTCAGTCCTTACAGATCTCTATAGATCTTGATCCCTGTTCCAAAACTTTTACTTTGTAGCTTTCGGTGGAGCTTTCGAGCTTTACCTATATGTAATTTTCTACATCCTGGCTTTTTTTTCTTCTTTCTTTTTTCGCATGAAGAGGTGTTTCATCTCCCTTATCTTCTCATTATATCGCTCAGTCACGACTTGCGTTGCCTTGGTTGCAGATTTGCACTGTATGCAGCGTCCTTTTCCTCAAACATTACGAGCAGAGCTCGCAATGATTGGTCTCTTTCGTTCTTGTTGTCAGGAAAAAACCACTCATCCACTGACACGATGCGAAACTGTCGCGAAAAACCCTTAAACTTCGTTCTTCTTTGGCTTGCTCTTTGCTCAACCGACGAGCATTTCTGTTCACTAGATCGGCTCATGGGTTAACTCGAGACACTTTACTTCGTAAAAATTCGTCAAACGGTCTTTTGAGCATGTATGTGTGCAGCGCGTGTGGATAGGCTAACGTACGCACACACATATGCACACTAATGATCCCCCTTTCCCCCTTTCTTCTTCTCTCCTATTTAAAGCATATGACGAAATTTTTAAGGCAACAACACAATGCAAAGCAACAATAAAAATAAAGACCTTTCTGCGGACACTATGCTTGCTTACTGATTCTCAGTAGGTGAGCGACGGAAGGTTCTGTTTGTATCGAGCGGTCAGTAAGAGACCGATTCATGTGTTACGTTCAACCCGAAACCTGAGAGCAAGAACATTAACAAAACGAAAAAATGGTTGCTGTTCAGACACTGAGCGATTCCGTCTCATTTGTTTCGGTCTTTTAAGTGAGCAGACCGCGTAGTAAAATTTAATTGAGCATATTTTGCGATCTCTGATTACGAGGCATTCTTCATTGTACAAGGGCTTGTTTGAGCGTGGATTTTCATAGTCCAGTACGGGCGTCGCAGCCGTGGTCATAAAATTTGCAATATGCTGCCAATGTGTGTCGAGAACTTCAGAATTAGGGGAGTTTGTTTGAAGTAATTGAGAGAGTTGGTTGGAACAGGCATTGGCTATCTCGGTGGTATGCAACGTTGCAATGTCTAGCATCATTTGTATTTGGTTACGAGAGTTTTTAGCACTACTAATACGAGTCAATATTTGTTATAGTCGAAAATTTTATCAGCGTTCTGAAATTGTTTCGATTAGAGGCAAGCCTAATCGGTACCCCTGAAATGTCTGTACCACGTCATGAGGTGGTCACTTCAGGGACCCCCTTGGGTTCTATGATGACACATATGTGCGGGTACTTAAATGAAATTTTTTTCGAAACAAATACAATGGTATAGTTTTTTGGCTCTGTGGGGGTGTTGAAGCCCTAGGGATTCCAAAATGGTTCACTATAGGACCGAATGGTATCCTTTTTGCGCTCCCTAGCGAAAATTTCATGTGAAAAACTATAACAGCGTAACCAACGTGAATCTTTTATTGGAGTTGTTGTTGTATAGACTGCATTTTCCGACTGATGAACCAAAAACAACCTCCATTCCAATTTTAGCATTAAAATCACACAGAAAAATTTGTATGTCATGGGCAGGGCAGCGGCCTAATATTTCCTTCAGGCGCTCATAGCATACATATTAAATGACTTTGGTCTTTGTCTTCCATCGAGGTTTGTATCCATATCAGCGTGATGTACAAATATTTCAACGTTTTCAGAAGTTTTTTAAAGAAATTATTGGCAATATATTAATTTACAGGAAATTGAAGAACTATCAGGTTGAACTCAGTCATTTGTTAAACTTAGGTTGAACTTAGTCATTTGTATGAAATGTACCAGAAAGAGTGTTGCAAAGATTTCGGTATTTTGAGGATTTGTAGACTTTTACAAGATTATTAAACTAACCATATCCAAATATCCTCCAGCTGTCCGTTTGGAAGTTATGGGAGAAATATTACAATCTCCAAAAATATGTTATTTTGTTTGGGTGGTACTAGAAGGGGAACGGGGCAATTCTGCTTATTTGTAATTCGATACAACATATTGGAATATTTTAATACTGATAAATTTTCAAAGGTGGTTTGAAATTTTACTCGAGTTATCCTGCCAGCAATCAACCAGACAGCCAAAAAAAGTTCTGAAATGAATTTTACCTTATGATACTTGGGATCCAACTCGTCTCCTTTAAACCATTACACTTTTTATAATATCAAATGATAACACAGTACAGCATCATTCGTAAGAACTTCTGCATCATTCGTTTTGTCAAGGTGGCTGCATTAATAACACGGTATAAGACATGATTTTGGGACCCAATTCAGAATGAAATCTCATTCCTTACACTACATTCCTTATAAAGCAATCACACATAGCTGCAATACTTTCGCTTGCATAGTACATCAAAAATATACTATACTACTACTATGAAGTGTTTACTTCGTATGTGAGGTACTACATACACTTTAGGTTCAGTCATTAGCAAAAAAGGCTCTAGAGATACACTAGAAAGTACCTCAGATAAATGAAGTATTTACGTTACATTTAAAGTCATTCCTCCTCCTTCAAAGTGCTGCAGTTATATGATGATAAATATTTACTTTGTACTAGAGATGACATACGCACCATTCAGATCCTGTCCATTATTGGTTTGACTGTGCAGCCTTAAAGGCACCATTCATCATACACAGTAACATTTCCATAAATAGAGATTAAAATGCTGCCATTAAAGGGCAAGGTCAATCGTTTATTTTGAGATACAATCCATTGAAATGTCACAGTGTTGGTCTTCTTGAAATTACTCATACAATTTGCTGAATTGGTAAACCAAACTCTATTGAGTTTTTCTTTTGCTAAAACCTACTATAACTCAGGTCCAAAGTATCATAGTATTCTTGCGTTAACTTGATGTGAGTTAACTTTTTCTAATAAGTTACTTTTTCGTAACACTTTTATCTCTATGCTTTCAGCTTCAATGTGGTACTCCAATATGTCCTTTTATCCTTCCCATTACCACCAACACCACCACCACAACCACCACCAGCAGTCAACCACCCACAAACGCCTCTCTACTCCAGCTACAAAATCAATCACTATCAGCGACAGTACCCAGTATTTAATCGAAGCAAATGTAATCAATTTCCTTGTTTTTGTTATTGTCAGAACCATTTGCGCCAATATGACGTACATATGTTAAATACAAAACATTTGAGCAAATCAAAATATTTGTACAACGTATGCATGTATATGAGTTTAATTCAATCACAGTAATCCTAAGAAAAGATAACCACAATACAATGTTCAAGTTCTCTATACATACATACGTATATTCCAAATATAATTAGATGCTAATAATACGCCCGCATTATTTATCCCTTGCTCGTTCGCTCGCTCGCTTGCTATTCACAATGATAACGAATGTTTTCGACAGGTCTATCACAAATGAAATATTCAGCCTGAATAAATACATATCTACTTGCATAGAAATGTCGGTAAGTAAACGTGTATGGGTGTGTGTGTGTGTATGTGTACCTTTGTGTTTATAAATATACACATGGGGTCTAAAACAACATGAAACGGATATGTCTTAACAAATCTCATAAGAAATGTTGTCTCTATTGATTGTGTGTTCACTTGATATGCACAGAATGGTAATGGGATGTGGTAAAGTGGCTGAGGGTGGCTGAGGGCGAGGGGGAGTGGGTGTGCGTTAAAAGCTTTTGGTCGAGCAGTTTATTGATTTAGTCAATGTCAAAAATTATGAAATTTACTAAGATTAATTAAAGTTTAATCAAATTTATCGATGTTTGTTATGAATACCTAAAAGGACAATTCCCAAAGGACACTTTTTTTACAAGGGGTCACAACAAAAGAAAGAAACGTTGATACAAACTTGAGTAATGTGATGGTTGAGGTGGAAATGTTCTAATTCGATACAAATATATGTGTGTCCCAAATGCAAAATATTTGAAAATAGAAATAACACTGCTGAAAACTACCCAGTAGGAAGTGTCTGCAAGAAATCCCAAAGGATAGGTGCATGACCATAGCAAAACGTTGATGACACATAGAGGATCGTCCATGCCAATCGTCGACGAAAATTTCATACAAGTCTACGTTTTATCACGTGCGACCTGATGGGCGACAATGTTGGTCAAATTGTCGTTGATGCCTATATAAGCAAGATTTTACCCACTCAGTCGTCGACGAGAACTGAGAATTCTTACCTCCTTGTTCGTTTTATCAATATAAAGCCTGTTGTCCCTTTATTATAGCAACACATTTTTTTCCTAAGATCTAGTTGATTGTATGTAATGCACGAAAACATTAGCACTTCAGGTTATCGTCAACCGAGTCTGTGACAACAAGTACATCATATATTGTCTTGTGGACAGCGTCGACGACAAAGTCGTGTCTGACGGTACTTCCTTCTGGGTATACATATAGTTTCAAACAAAATTGCATACAACAGTAAAAATCCTTTTTAATGAGTCCAAAATTATAAATAATTTTAAGTACCAAATTTCGCTATAAATGTGATAGTTAAGTGCAACTAATACGACCGTCAGTTATTTGTCGGCTTTATTACCACACACACACACACTCATACACTATTCACACGCACAGTCAAATTAAATCGAAATTGCTTTAAATATTTATTTCCCGCCTTCTGTTAGCAGTTGCATTTGTTGTATATGAGAGTGTGTATGTGTGGTTGCGCATATTTAATTAAACACAATGAATGTGCTGGTACACATTTCATTGCAGCAACAGCCAATTGCAATGTTAAATATTCAGGCATCCTGATATGTTTGCTAATGGCAACCACAAAACGGAAATGCTGAGGATTTTTTTTTTACACTGATGTGATTGGTATCCTGCATGCGAGTACACCCAGTAGGAAGTGTAAAGCAAGACATCCTCAAGGATAAGTGCATGACCATAGTATATCGTTGATAACACGTAGGAGACCGTCCAAATTTCGATGTCGACGAAATTTTCATATAAGAAAGTGTCCGCTTTGTCATGCAAAACCTAATAAGAGACATGTCGCCCACAAAATCATGCATGACTGGATGACCGACAATGTCGTACAAATTATCGTTGATTTGCACTCTACAATTTCATGTCGTTACATTACATGATTTTTTTGTTTCCATTATCATAGCAACACATTTTTTCCCTTAGATCTTGTTGATTGTGTTTGATGCATGACAACATTAGTATTTTGTCGGTCAGCTTTTCGTAATCAAGTGTTTTGACGACAAGTTTATACATTTTTCATATTTTGTCTTGTGGACTGAGTTGACGGCAAAGTCGTGTATGACGATACTACCTACTGGGTGCTCACAATTATAGTGTGTGTGAATGTGTGTGAATTTGTGTGTGTTTTGTGTGTGTGTGTGTGAGAGTGTTGGATCTTACAATGAGCATTCGACATAATTAGAACATTTATTGTTTCATGAAAAGATAGCGTACAGTAATTGCATGGTGTAATTTAAAATGCTAACAATAGATTATAAACTGCGATTATAATCGCATGACCGCGTAACAATATGTCACATATATTCATAGTTTTAAGTATATGACATATTGTCATGCTGAAATTAGGATATTAAAGGATTCATGACATTGTCTAATCATATTTGCTTTTTAGTTTTGTGATCATTTTTTTTAATTACAGATTTGGGAATTCACTTTGTTTGGGTATCATTTCATTACACAGTACATTTTTCAGCTCATTGATTTAGGACTCAATTTTGAGACCTGCATGTAAAATTATCTTCAGATAGAAGAAGTCCTGCATCATTCGTTTTATCAAGTTACATGCCATAATAATTTAATATCAATTTGAAGTTATTAAGTATCGTATAGGGGAGTTTGTCACGTTTTAAGCTTTTTTGTTTGTAATAACTCGAGAGCCATTAGACCGAATTAGCTGAGACATATTTAAACGTATTTAGATTTATAATTCCTTTAATATTTTCATATGAAGTTTCCCTACATAAGCAACAGTTTCACTTTTCCATTCATCAAATTATTTATACTGGGTTTATTTTGTAGTATTTACAATAAAAGTGTTGTAATCCATGGCGCATGATAAACGTGGAATATAACTCATGATAATCATACGCCACCTAAAACCCGGGCACGTCTGCTCAGAGTGAGCGGTACCCTGACAGGTGGAGCAAACTGTGACGTGGTGCGCTGGGCTTGCAACCCGCCACCGTCGTTTGAACTATTGCAATGAAAAGAAGTAAGAAAATAATAAAATGGACCCCCCAAATTGTTGACGACCACCGCAAACGAATTAAGGGCCATGATTTAAGGATATGCACCTGGAATGTTAAAACACTGCATAGAGCAGGCGCCTCCATCCAACTGGCGGAAGTCCTCGAAGAATACAAGGCTGACATAACCGCTTTACAGGAAATCCGGTGGACGGGACACGGGTACTCGCGCATGAAGACGTGCGACATCTATTATAGTGGCCGTGCGGACAAACACAAACTTGTATGTGGATTTGTGGTTGGCAATAGACTGCGACACCTAGTCTCAAGGTTCAACCCGGTGTGTGAACGTATAGCCACCATAAGAGTCAAAACAAAGTTTTTCCACATAACACATATATGTGCCCATGCCCGACAGAAGAAAAAAGCGATGAGGACAAAGACGAGTTCTACGAGAGCCTAGAAAATGTATATGACCGTAGCCCGAGCCATGACATTAAAATTGTACTAGGCGATTTTAATGCTAAAATAGGCAGGGAAACCGCATTTGAGTCAACCATCGGAAAATTCAGTCTGCACACCGAAACGTCAAACAATGGCATCAGACTGATTGAGTTCTCTGCGGCAAGAAATATGATAGTTAGCACCACTAGATTTGACCATAAAAATGTTCATAAGGTAACATGGTTATCTCCAGAACAATTGACGAGGAATCAGATAGATCACGTTGTAGTCGATGCAAGGCACGTATCGAGTGTTCTGGACGTACGAGTGATCAGGGGGTGCGAACATTGACTTCGATCACTTCCTTACCGCAGTTAAGGTACGCACAAGGCTATGCATGACGAAAAACGTACGTAACCAGACACAACGAAAGCTGGACATCGGTAAACTGCGGACCACAGAGGTAGCGGACGCCTACTCAAACCACCTAACTCAACTGCTACGGAATACTCCAACCCCTGAAAATATAACCTCGCATTGGCAAAATATAGCCGACTCCTTAAAACGGGCTGCGAGAAGCGTACTTGGGCACTCAAAGCCGTCTCAAAAAGATGCCTGGTACGATGATGAATGTCGCAATGTAACGAGAGAGACATACAGGTCGAAATTGCAGCCAATGGCAACGCGAGCTCTTCGTGAACTGCACAGGGAGAAGATACGAGAGGCAACTCGTCTTTTTAGACGGAAAAGAAGGAGCTGGAAAAGAGGCAGGATAAGTGCATAGAGTTGCTCCGAAGTAGAGGGGAATCCCGAAAATTCAACAAGAGAGTTAAGGCGAGATTGCTTGGTACAGGGTTGCCCTCCTGCAGGGACAGCGATGGTCAGCTAGTGACGGACCCGGATAACGTTCTGAGGGTAGGGAGAGATCATTTTTAAAATTTACTGGATGCGGAAACCACTCCAGAAGACCCCGCTCCATGTCCCACATACAAGAAAGGAGGTCGTAGTGAATGTAAGAACTACCGTGGAATAAGCCTATTACCAATTGCGCACAAGGTCCCTTCAAGCATATTGTGTGAACGTCTAAAGCCAATTGTAGAAAAACTAATTGGACCATATCAGTGCGGCTTTAGACCTGGCAAATCTACGACGAATCAAATATTCACCTTACGACAAATCCTGGAAAACCCCATGAAAAGCAGATCGACACTTACCACCTCTTTGTCGACTACAAAGCTGCCTTCGACTGTCCGATAAGGAATAGGCTATATTAGGCCATGTCTGAGTTTGGTATTTCTGCAAAGCTGATTCAACTTTGCAGATATACCTTGGACAACACCAAATCCTCGGTTAAGATTGGTGAAGATCAGTCTGAACCATTCAACACGGAAAGAGGTCTCAGGCAGGGCGATAGCCTGTCCTGTACGCTATTTAATATAGTTATGGATAAGGTGATGAGAAAGGCGTCAACATGTCTGGCACCATATTCCACAACAGCCACATGCCACTAGCCTATGCCAATGATATAGACATCATTGGCCGAAATATGTGGGATGTTACTGCAGTTTTCTCATCGCTAGAAAAGGAGTCAGCAAAAATAGGTTTAGCGGTCAACGAGGACAAAACAAAAATAATGATTTCGATGAACATAGAGTCCTCCCGTTGGGGACGCACCGTGAACGTTGACAATAACTGTTTTGAGGTAGTCGATGATTTTACCTACCTCAGCTCTTCCGTCAACAAAAAAAATAATGTCAGCCAAGAAATTAAGCGGAGAATAGTGCTAGCCAATAAATGTTTTTACGGACTTCGGCAGCACTTTGGTAAAACCAACTTATATCGGAACACTAAAGAACATCTATACCTGGTGCTAATCTTACCTATTCTGTTGTATGCTGCCGAATAATGGGTGCTTATTACAACGGACATACAAAACCTGGGAATATTCGAGAGAAAAATACTCCGAAAAATATATGGACCAATCTGTGTCCGCCTCATGATAATACAAATACTTAAAGCAGTTTTACTACCGCCACAAAAATAAATCCAGAGAATGCAAGAACTAAAGTTCATTCAATTTTAAAGAAATCCACGAAACCAACAAGAGCGAAAGGGTGTTAGGAAGCTAAACGAGGTGAACGAACGCTTATCTGTGTGAGGAAAGCAAATAAACATCCTTTACAGTTTGCCCTTTAAATCATTTTATTGTTACTGTTTAATAATCATATAATGTTATAAATTTAGTGAAGGCGGATTTGTGCAAACCACATGAAAACTCTTCAAACTTGTGATATTTCCCAAAATCACAACCATAAGTGCTTAAGGTTTTAGTTACTCCTATCTCATTTTGGTGTTATAAGAAAAATGTAAAGGATTTAAAGTTAAGGTATTTGTACGCCGTCAGCGTTTCTTTATTGAATCGAATCCTTGAATTCCTTCAAAATTGTTGCTAACATGGTGCGGACTGTGAAACAAAGCGTGAGCAAGTGAGACAAAGTTTTCATTTCGCATAGTTCTTTTGTGACACATTACTGGTGGATACAGTAAATGGTATACCACAAAAAGTTTTGTTACTGCAGAAATCTATTTTCAATAGTGGAATCTTATATCAATGGCAATAGATGAACTTGTTGGAGGTGTCTTTAAATAGGCGCCTTATTACCAAATTGGTTTCTTCTAATAGCAAAGTTGGCATGAACCATATAAGAATTATTGAGTAGGCGCTTTTTTGTGGTAGCACAAAATGCTGCGATGTAGTGAAAACCTCCTTGTTGTTGACAGGAATCGAGCGTCAATAGGCGCCGTACATGTAATGTAAGCCATCACACTGCTGCAAGTTGAGGTGGTATGATGAGAACGTACCATGTTGTCAATCGATATGTTGCCTTTTCAAGCCCTAGTGGAGACGGTTGATTTTTTTATTAACACAGTACAACACATGATTTTTGGGACTCTATTCTGAGAATTGCATTTGAAGTAGCATCAAAAATACGAACTTCTGTGTCATTCGTTTTGTCAAGTTACATGCTATAATGATTTAATGGCCGTATGAATTCCCTTGTTCAAGGTGGTTTTCTAGCACTTTTTTTTATATTTTAACACGGTTATATCTCGGTATACCGTACGGAATATCCGTTTTGTGTCTGAAGCAAAGTTGTAGACTCTACAATCTATAATAGCCTCAGCAGCTCTACGAATTCCTTTTCTTCGTGTTTTCATAATATATTGTGCATGCCCGATGATTGGAATCTGAGTGTCCTATGTCCCGTGCTTAAGAAAGGCGATCCTTGTGTGTGTACCTACTATCGCCTGATTAGCCTTTTACCCATCGCATACAAGGTCCTGTCTAGTGTGTTATGTGAAAGACTAAAGCCCCTTCTGGCGAACCTAATTGGACCTTATCAGTGTGTCTTTAGACCTAGTAAATCCACCACCGACCAGAAATTCACGCTACGACAAAACCTGGAGAAGACCCAAGAAATGCAGATCGATACCTACCATTTGTTCATCGATTACAAAGCTGCATTTGAGAGTCCGATACGACAGAAACGACCGCAAAACTAATTCGGCTCTGCGGGATGACACTTGCTGACACTTGCTGACACGAAGTTTTCAGTGAAAATTGGCAAAAATCTGTCAGAGCCATTTCCTACCAAGCGAGGCTTTAGACAAGGCGCTAGTCTGTCCTGCGATCTCTTTAACATCGTAATGGAGATGATCATGCGGAAAGCAGCAGTAAACAGGAATGGTATCATATTTAATAAAAGCCACATGTTGCTCGCATATGCTGATGATATAGATATTATTGGACGTGGATTGCGAGATGTTACTGCGGCTTTTTCGAGCATTGAAAAGCAGTCGGCTGAAGTGGGTCTGGTGATAAACGAGGGCAAAACCAAGTTATTTGTTTCAACGAACAAAGAGTAGTCCACTCGTCTGGGACGCTGCGTGAACGTTGACAACTATAACTTTCAAGTGTTAGATGATTTTGTCTACCTTGGCTCCGCCATAAACAAAAATAATAATGTCAGCCTCGAAATCAAAAGACGAGTATTGATCGCAAACCGCTGCTACTATGCGCTAAGCAAGCGATTTAACGACAAAGCGCTATCTCGAAGAACAAAGATCCAGCTCTACCAGACTCTGATCCTACCTGTCTTGCTCTACAGCGCAGAATCGTGGGTAATGACACAAGCGGATCAATCTATTCTGGGAGTCTTCGAGAGAAAAATACTCCGCAAAATATTTGGACCCATCATCGTGAACGGCGAGTACCGTCGTCGAATGAATCATGAGCTGTATGAGCTGTACAACGACATCGACGTGGTCAAGCGCGTTCAAATAGACCGAATGCGCTGGCTTGGACACGTTGTACGAATGGACGAAAACGCTCCTGCTCGAAAAGTCTTCGGCAATAAACTCGATGGGCGGCGCAGCAGGGGGCGACCAAAACTCCGATGGATGGACCAGGTAAATGGACTTGGTATGACGAACTATCTACGGAGCGCAAAAGACCGAAGCGCTTGGAGTGGTTTTCTACGTGCGGCTACTGAACGATGAATTTCTGTTGTTGCTGCCAGTAAAGAAAAAGAAGAAGCTCTACGAATAGAAAACAAGTAAGACATTTTCAGCCAGACTTACATATAACCTCACCCTCAGTAAAAATATAAAATTTGTAGAAATAAATATTTTAGGGAACCACCAGAAGGGGCGTGGTTGACTGGACGTTCATTTTTTATCCAAGACTTTCTTCAGTTAAAGGTTAAAAAAATATAGAATTTGGGTAAGATCGCATTGGTTGTATTGATATTATTACTCGATTTCTAAAGTTAACGGAATGGTACGTTTGTATGGGAGGTACCAGAAGGAACGTGCCTAGACTTTAAATTTATCTTATTATAGCTTTACAAAATTCAGAATTTTGGAACGATTGCGTTGGGTGTATTGATATTATGACTCTATTTCGAAAGGGGGCGGAATGGTACATTAGTGCAGAAGAGGCGTGGCATTGTAGCCCATATGCAATACCATAAAAAATTAAGGAATATAGTTTCAAAACAATTGGTCGCGTCTTTCAAAAGTTATGGTGCGTTCTAGCCGGAGAAACAGACAGACATACATGGATCAAACGATTTAAAAAGTCATGAATCACATTCGGTTAAAAAAAGCCTTGGGTCTAAAGTGACTCCTTCCATATGTTACAGTTTTGGGTCGTATCAAATGATATATGTTCTCCTACACGTAGGGTAAGGCTTTAAACACTGCATTCATTATGTAGACTGTAAGAAGGGCTCGTTGTAAACACTAGCTCTTATATTAATCTTACTAACTTTTCTTGCAATAAATCTCAAGTCTTAAATATTTTTGATATTGACATCCCACAAAATTAAGCCATTCAAGCTTGTTAGGCCGCAAAACCATTGTGAATGCATTGGTTTCTCATTGATGACGGTGTGATTTTTCCTAGCCCTAAATATGAAAATTTTGTGTGTTAACGTAGGTCCCGAGTTAAAAATTTAAATTAATCAGATTATATGATTTTTCGTTAAAAATTCTCATTTTTAGTCATGCGATCTTCAGCGGAAAAGAAACATCGTTTGGTCACGAAACTTCAGGTATTTTACTAATTGGAAAGAGAGAACTGCAAACTCCGTCATATGTGGTACTAACTATACACACATAGAAATTACTGTGGTAGTAAGATCGCAACCCTTAACTGTGTGGTCTTTGTTAACATAGTATTTTTTTGTAGAATCGAGAGCTCATTGATCAACAATCAAGAGCGCACTCATCGTTTCATTTCACTATACATTTTCGTATCAGTTTTCGGACAACGTTCGTAACCGCACAGCTTTTGTAGTCATTGCAACACAGACAACACCATATGTGAACCGAAGTCAATAGTATGAATCAATGTGAAAAGAGTTAAAGACAAAGTCCGTCACAGTGTGCATAATGTTTCGCACACTATATTCGTTATTCTACAAACAACCAGCAGAAACTTTGCAAAACAAAACATTAAGAAAGGGGACTTGATTGCAATGTTGGAAAGTCTTGAGAGCATAACTACACTTGTATTACTGCGTTTGCTTTCATCAACTTTTTGCAATCGCAACTCTCACACTGTGCATCTGTGCACAGTACGAAGATTACAAAGTGCAACTGTGACCGCATAAGGCTTTATTCAAATGCATTGAGTAAGATAGACAGGGCACAGTTTTCGTTGCGCTCTTAGAGACACAGTTGTGAGTGACAGACTCTGTGTTTGGACTGTGTACTTGTTGTTGTGATACACCGCTCTTGTTCTCTGGTGAGGACTGAACCATCCCATACATAGGTTTTTTTGACCAGTAAAGATAAGAATTGATGAGTTCGCGGCACAAATTGATACACAATCTGCGTTGATGTCACTCTATTTCTTTCGAATTTATTTTGCTTGAGTTAAAGACTCAGAACATTGGAATAAAATTTCTCATATTCCCTATTCAAACCTAAAGCGACCCATTTGGTTAAGTTCTAACTTTTCATAAATTTATATATATAAAAATGAAATGGTCCACGTATGTCATACCATCACTCGAGAACGGCTGGAGCGATTTGGCTGATTTTTTTTTATTCGATTCGAAATTCTCCGTAGATTGTTTGTGTTGTAAAAAATCAAATCTATGTGGCGCTAGGGTGGATTTATATCGAAAATTTGAATGCATGTACCAATTCAACTGAAATTTAGAATGGATATTCGTTTGATCATAAGAAAACATTTTATGTACAAATGGACCCGGTAGGTGGCGCTGGGGTCGGTTTACAATCACAATTTTAACGAATGGGTCAATTTAACTGAAATTCAGAATCTATGTTTGTTTGATCATCAGAAAAAATTTTATGTACAAATGGACCCGGTAGATGGCGCTGGGGTGTATTTGTATCAAAAATTTGAATGCGTGTACCAATTTAACTGAAATTTAGTATTTATGTTGGTGGAACCTTGAGAAAAATATTTTTGTATAAATTGACCCGGTAGGTGACGCTAGGTTGGAATTATAATGAAAATTTTAACGAATTAAACAATTTGACTGAAATTTAGAAAGTATATCTGTTTTATTATGAGATTTTTTTTGAGTATATGGGCCCACGGTTGATTTGGCTGGGGTAGAATTATTTCGAAAATTTATATCGATTGTCCGATTTTACTTAAACTTAAAATATATGATTTTTTTGGCATGAGAATATTTTGAATGTATGTTTGGAACCAGTTGCCGGTGTTTAGCTTATGATACTCTTAATTTTTGGAATGTCATTTAGTCACGATTGATGACATCACATATAAACATTTTTTAAACATCAAAATAAGTGAGAAGTCTATATATAAAAATAGATGTGAAATTTTTTGATATCACCACTAATTACGAAAACGGTTTGTACCAAAATGTCAGTGAAAGTTGGGAATGGGCTGTAGATGTTCACCGAGACCGCAAACCGGTTTAAGGTAGAATGGCGAGCATTTACATTGGCGCACTTACTATAGAACTAGAGAGTTTTACATAGTGGTTTTTCGCATTTTGAACCACCAAGACCAAACGGTTAATAGGGTTGTTGAGCTAAATGAATGTATTTTTGGATATTCGCAATCCTTGGGATAAAAAGGGGCAAAATGCTATCATGGCTCATACCAAAAACCTAAAGGTACGAGAACCCAGTACACCAACGCAGAAAATTATATGTCAGTTAATCGGCTTAAAAATTGGATTTTAGAATATATGCCTATTAATAAATAAGTTTTTATCAAATAATGAACGACACTGCTGATCCATTTTATCATTTCCAACAATAATATATAATAATCTTTTAAATAAATGAAGTACAGAATTTGTCCGGGAAAACCTCGCCCTTGAAATTGAAATACTTCCGAGGTCAAAGAAATAAACCAATCGTTATTAGATTTCACATGCACTCAACATCTTTTTCAATAATTTGGAGGCAGGACGAAGTCTGCCGGGCCAGCTAGTAATATAATAAAATCATTACCTGTGCTGTATTGAGAGCTTTCAAAGATCTAAGAATATAGATAGCATTGTTCTTGAATTAAAATACAAACCACGATGACTTTTAATACATAATCTTCATAAAAGATAAAAACAGTTTTGGACAATTTTTAATATTTTTTGATTTATAAATTTTAAAGTCAAAAACATTCTGAAAATATTTCGCCGTAATAATTTTATAAATTCCTGGTATCTCTATCATTATCACTATAACAACTAACAACTTTTCACAGCTTTATGCACACCACTCACATTGTCCAAACAAATTTATTGATGTGTTGTCGCAAAAACGTTGCAGTATTTGCCACTATTTCGGTTATCGTTTTACAAAACCATATAAAAATATGCATGACTATAGAAAAAGTTTAAATATATTCAAGTGCGGTTGTAATATCTACCACAAAAGTGCACAATGTGGACATTAATCATTTTGCAAACTAAATGTAGCATTTAGACAGATACCAATTTTATATTGAATGCTTATACATAGGAGATACTTGCAGTTATGGTTTTTGCTAACAGACCAAATTTTTATATAAAATTTATAGCTCCAATGCAGTGAAAGCACTGCATTAATGTTTGAAAAAGCTGTTGCTTTAATATATATATTAAATAGGAGTCTGATTGAAGTTTTTTTTTTACTTTATGAATACGATATTTATATAGTAACCCACAGTTTTGCATTTATTCATTTCAATGTTTCCTGTTGCGTTCGGTACCACATAAAAATTTCGCTTTAGTAAAATGGTTCCAGTTTTGCGTGTTATGTTAAAATTGCCCATTGTCGGTGCTCAACCACTTGTCCATAAAAATTTATTAACTGTGAAATGCCAGAGCTCTGTTGGCAATCGTCATCCAGATTCAACACGATTCATTTACACTCATAGCCAGCCCAGCATGAATTCCTGAGTAATGGTCAGTTTTATTAGATTTTAAAGTGAATGTCCAAGTGCAAAAGCAAACTGAGACCGCATATATATATGTAATGGAATATTAAGGAAGGCATTTGGGTGTTTTGAATAAAGTTGATGGCTTTTTATGAGACCTGCTCACCCTTAGTGTAAAATTGGTGTTGTAAGAGAATTAATGGATATTTTGCGAAATTTGCCTTTTGCAGTCAAAGGTAGGGAAAACAATTTCTTCTTCTATATGTTCATATTTGTGTAATGAATCTGTTTCATACGTAAATTGGCAAATCCTACTGTGAATAAAAAATATAGTGGCTAATAGTTAATGCTGGTAATAAAAACACTACAAGTTAGAAGTTACCCTAAATATCTAAAATAATATCTTATTTGTGATAAAAAGAAAACTGTGGTTGCTGATGATATTAAATGACTATCCTGAATTATTACCTGTACTGCTTCATATGTATGCAACGTATGAGTAATATTATTTTATCAGAATTTTATATTAATCATACGCACATCGTTACAATATTGTGGATTTATGGTTCAATAACACAGCGCAACAGCCAATCTTGGGGGGTGAGAAATTTCAAGTCAGATTAAAGGTTCTGGGTCAGTATAGTAAAACCCCCGAAGGATTTGACGATGTCTACAATGTTTCTAAATAGTAAAAGGAGAAATTATCAAAAAATTACTGCTGGGATGTGTCCTCTAAGTTCGGCACAATTTTAATTTAACACTATTAAAAATATTCCGCAGAAAACTTTTTATGTTTTAATGTTGACACACGCTTGTTTTTAATTAAAATCGTTCTAACAGGAAAATTGAGCTAGAGAAAAGTATCTCATCAGTGTTTTCATGTGAAGTACATACAAATAATTTTATACATAATTTTAAATTTATGGGCAATAACGAATATGGGTCAAGGATTATACGCCCGTTTACTTAATGTGGTATATAGAAATATGTGTTCCTCTAACTTCCATTGGAGCATAATGAGTCCTTGAAAGAATAGTTAACAATTTAAGAAATTACTCTTATATTAAATGGTCTCAACTTTTAAACATTAAAAGTAATAAAATGTAAGACTGAAGAATTTGCTAATTTGAGTTGTTTTTTTGAGATGGTTTTTTATTTAGGAATAACCAGAAATTTTCTTAGGAGGTCAATGAGCAGCTCACAACATCCGATAGATCACGTGTTCAACATACAATGCCACTGAACATGAAATAGCGCATTATTGGCCACCCTAAATGGAACCGATGCGTCATAGGGAGTAATTAACAGATTGTACTGAAGCTTAACCCAGCGGCTCTTCTAGTGGCTTTGGTAGACCCATGTAAAAACAATCGCTGCAGTGCCTAATTAGCCTCTTCCTTTAATATAAAACTATTATGAAAAGACGAATAAAAGGATAAACAAGGAACAACCTCCCCTCTTCTAAAATGTTAACGACCCCCGTAAACGTTATAAGGACCATGATTTAAGGCTATGCACCCAGAATGTCCGAACTCTCTACAGAGATGATGTCTTTATACTATTGGCGGATGCCACCGACATATACAAGGCTGACATCACCGCCATACAGGAAATGCGATGGACAGAACAGAACTGTAACTGGATGTGGATTCATAGTCGACAGGAGATTTGCGAACATTAAAGAAATGTTCAATGAGCGTCTGGAAAAGTTATATGACCGCTGCCTTGGCCGTGACATTAAAATTGTTCTGGAAAATGTTAGTACTAAAATTGGAAGTACTAGTTCAGCAGTCGGAAAGTTCAGTCAGCACATCAGCATCTCCGATAACGGATTCAGACTGGTTAGTTACGCTTCGGCTTGATACATGGCAGTAAGTGGAACCAAATTCCATCATAAAGATATCCACAGGGCAATCTGGAAACCATATTGATCACATGGTAATCGGTGAAAGGCATGTTTTATGGGGGTCAAATATTGACCACCTAGTTGCAAATAAGGCATGATCAATTTAGTAGTGATAAAAATGTAATCAAATAAAATGCAAGATGCATTGCATAGCTGCATACCACCGACATAATCAATGCCTAATCCAACCATCTCTCTCAATTACTTCAAACAAACCCCACTAATTCTGTTGTTTTCGACACATATTGGGAATTCTATGACCACTGCCGCAATAATTATGCAAAACCACGATTAGACAAGCCCTGATACGATAAGAAATGTTGCGCAATGTCTCTGAAAATGTATGCTGCGTACAAGGCAAATCCGCCGACAATGGTAATGCGTACGTTGACGGAATGATATAATGAGAAAAGGAGGAATTCGAAGCACCTCCTCAGGCGGAAAAAGCGACTATGGAAGAAAATAAAGTGTAAGGATATCAAAAATTACATGGATAGAGGTGAAGCCCGAAAGTTCTACCAAAACGCGAAATGCTAAGTTTTTGGAACAGGGATCCCCACATGTAAGGACATAGATGGAAATCTGATCACAGACACTCAAATTGAGCTGCAACAATGGAGGAAACACCAACAACCGTACTGGGTTATGAAAAACCACGCTCAGACTATGTATGATGCAAACAAGGCAAAACTGCAGCCAAAAGTAAATTGAGAAGAGGAGGGAGATGAAAGCCTTTTCAAGTGTATATGCAAGAAAGTTATTGGCAAAGAGTTGAAGCCCGAAAGTTCTGCCAAAACGCAAAAAGCTAATTTTTTAGAACTGTGATCCCCACTTGTAAGGACAGAGATAGAAATCTGGTCACGCATACGGAAAGTGTGCTACTTAACATATAAAGATGGAACACTTTCGTACTCTTCTTGTTCCCAAAGGCAGCACAAGTAACAACATCACCCAATCATCGACGACGAAGATTGTGTACGAATTGAATACAATAATGCTGCATGAGCCGATATACTGCCGGCAGGGATTTTTTTAGACCAGCGGCGAGGAACGTTCACGTACCGGCTCAAAATGATTGGAATCTGAGTGTTCTCTATCCTAAGCTTAAGAAAGGCTATTCAAGTGTGTGCGCCAACTGTCACGGTAATAGAACTTTACCCATCGCATACAAAGCCCTGTTTAGAGTGTTATGTGAAAGTGTAAAGCCCATCTTAAAGAATCTGATTGGAGCTTATCAGTGTGGTTTTAGACTTTTTAAATCCACGACCGACCAGATATTTACACTACGACAAATCATGAAGAAGACCCAAGAAGTACAGATCGATACCTATCATGTATTTATTGATATATAGGTGACACTGACTGACACGACGTCTTCAGTATTAAAAGTCAAAAATCTGAAAAAGCAATTTTCTACCAAACGAGGCTTTAGACAAGGCGTTAGTCTGATATAGGATCTCTTTATCATAGGATCTCTTTAACATCATATTTTAGATGATTATGCTAAAGGCTCTGGTAAACCGATAATATAGTTATTATTGATCATGGATTGCGGTATGTTACTGCAACCTTTTCGAGTATTGGGAAGCAGTCGGTAAAAGTGAGTTTGGTGACAAAACCAAGTTATTAGTTTCTACGAACAAAAAGTTTGCCTGTTTGGGACGTTGCATGAACCTTAACAATTACAACTTTGAAGTGTTAGATGATTTTGCCCTTTCTCGACGAACAAAGACCCAACACTACCAGTCACTGAACATTCCTGTCTTGCACTACAGCGCAAAATTCTGAATAATGACACAAGCGGAACAATCTATTCTCAATCAATCAATTCGAATCAATATTGACTGCGTTGAAGTGCAAAGGTTGTCACCCGAATGCTTATAACTTTAATCCAGGCAGCCTGTACAGACACGAAAACCACCTTGGCGAGCCCATCCTCATCAACGCAGGTGACCATCAAGGCTGCGTCCTCTCACCTATGCTCTTCAATATCGCGCCGGACGAATCTATCAAAAAGGTCACGAAGGAAAAGAGAGGCATCTCTAAAGGTCTGCATGGTATCTTTGAGGACTTGGAATATGCCGTCGACATCTGTCTAATGCCTAAACAAAAAAACACCCATATAAAGGACAAATTAGATGATGTCCGGATACATGCAGCCACATTTGGTTTGAGAATAAATATTGCTTAGACCAAAATAATGTGCATAATCGTTTAAACCTCGCAAAAGTTCGTGATCTAAAAAGTTTTGCTATTTGGGCAGCATAATCTCTGTAAGTGATGGTTCCACGGAAGACAAACAGTCAAGAATAAGAAAGGGGAGAGCAGCGATTTGCTCACCGAACAAGGTATAGATATCCTCATGCATTCTCAGCAACACATCGATGAGACTATTCATCTCAAACGTGAAATCAGTTCTTCTGTTTGTATACGAATCGTGAAAAGCTGCATCAAGAGAAATCCAAACAGTGCAGGCACTCATAAACAGATTCTTAAGGAAGATTTTATACACATTTGGCCAGCAACCATTTTTAACTATGGCATATCACACAACAAGAGCCAATACAACGAGAGACAAAGCGTAGGAAGTGGAAGTGGTTAGGTCTTACGCTGAGGAAACCAGCGAATGACATCGTGAAAGCCGCAAGAGACTGGAACCCATAAGGAAGCCTGAGGAGTGTTAAGGTCCTAGGAACTTCTTGGAAAATATATATTCTGGAGTCTACGAGAGAGAAATACTTTGCAATACTTCGATAACGGCGAGTAGCGTTGTCTAATAAAACATGAGCTGTATTAGCTATATGAAGACACCGATGTAGTCCAGACATCACGTTTAAATAGACCGAATGCGCTGGCTTGGATACTATCAGCAAAAACATGAAAGTGGAGGAGCTGAAACAATTTTCGTTGAATGGACCAGGTAATACATCTGATATCTAAGCTTGGTATGACGAACAACTTACGGAGGGCACAACACCGAAGCGTTTGTTATTCTTTTCTACGTGCGACTATTGATAGATGAATTTCGGTTGGTGCTGTCAATTAAGAGGAATAAAGAAAGAATTTCCAAAATGGGTCAACAGTGGCATGATGGTTTGAACATGATGGTTGCTATCGTGTCATACATTGCAATTATGCTTGTTAACATTTATATTCATCCAGAAAGGCGCCTTGTTTGTAGATACGATGTTTCTGCCAAAATTATGATTCTCTTCCAGATGATTCTATATTCTGTCATCGATTAAACATTGTTGTCATAAGTCGATTACTTTGAGCTTCTATATAGCGGGAAGGCTTCATGCTTTAGTGGGCGGAGTTAGAAGCCACCAGAAAGGGCATGACTAGACTGCCAGACTTTTTCCCCAAAACTTTATCCTGCTGTAGCTTTACTAAACACAGAATTTGAGAACGATCACGTTGGGTGTATTAATAATATTAATCGATTTCTAAAGTGGGCGGCACCAGATGGATATGGGAGGTACCAGAAGGGTTGTGCCTAGACTTACAGTTTTTTCTCCAAAACTTTATCCTGTTAAAGGTTTAATAAATAAAGAATTTGTTAGCGATCGCGTTGGATGCATTGATATTATTACTCGATTTCTAAAGGGGCGGAATGGTATATTTGTATAGGAGATACCATAAGGGGCGTGACCATGTAGCCCATTTGTGTGTACTGGTATTTTAACTCGCTTTCTAGAGTGGGCGGAATGGTACATTTGTATGGGAGGTACCGAAAGGGGCGTGGCTATGTAGCCCATCTGCAATACTGTAAGTAGTTTTAGGGAAATATTAACTTATGCAAAGTTTCAAAACAATTGGTTGCGTCTTTCGAAAGTTATGGTGAGTACCAGCCAGATAGATAGGCAGACAGACATGGCTCAAACGACTTAAAAAGTCATGAATCGAATTTGGTTCAAAGAAACCTAGGATCTATAGGGACTATAAGGACTATGTGGTACACTTTTGGAACGTATCAAACCTACCTATAGGATGAGGATATAAAACGGAATTTTATACCTTTACGCACTTCTAAGCCAGTAACGTGGTTTAATGTCGCCTGAGTATACGTTTCTAAGCGAGTTTGCAAGAGTTTGAAGAAACTGCGGCCTTTCCAACAATATATAATGTTATATAGTTAACTTTTGACATCTATCTGCTTTAGCTTCAGAATAGCAAACTTGAAAAAAACCAAATTTTTTTCACTATTTTCCAAGTTTAATGAAGTTTTTAGCCACTTTTTTGTAAGGGCACCTTAATGTTTAATAAATTATTCAGAATGTGCATGGTGTCTCGAGTAAAACAAGAAATTGTTTGTAAAAATCGATTGTAAAATGGTTAAGTTATTTATGCTTTTATTTGTCCGTTTATTTTTGTCCGAGCAATGTGTGGAGATGAGACACTGTACCAGTCTGTTATGGTAAGGCCTAGGCCAGAATTATTAACGTGATGAGAAAACTCTATTATCCTGTATTCGTTTAAATATTCACAAATGAATTTGCTTTCTTCATGACATACTCTCATACCCTCTCTCTCTCTTTTTTTCCACATCCTTTTTAGGCAATTCATATTGTCTTTCCGCCCCCAGTCTTTGATACTTAATATATCTCTCAAATATCAGCAATTTTCTACCTGATTGCCTATACAAAAGATTATATCATGTTACATAGTAATAAAGCTTAGACGTAAGTCGATTATGCGGATGTTTAGTATTAATACCTTAAAAGGATACTCTAGTTAGGTGAGTGACATAGTATAAAGGATTGAATAACGAATAACATTTCATAAATATTATGGTTAATTGCTACGAGAGAGAGCAGCACACTTTGCCGGTAATCTGACAATTGTGGCGGCAATAAAGTGATATTCTCTTACCTTTGATAAAATCTACTGCCATTTCCAGGCCATAGGTATCCTTATCACAGTCATCCAAGATGTGAGCACCCAGTGTTATATTCGGCAGTAATTGCTGTTTGTTCACTTGATCCAGTGTGTATAGCATGGCCTCCAAAGCCTGAATGCCGCCTTGAGGCATAATGGGACCACAAGTGATGCTGTCCTCACGCGAATGTACCATCATTAGGCCGCCCAATATAACATTGCCCTCCATCACGGAGGCATGTTTGACGGGCCACGCCGGTGTAGAGGATGTGGTGGTGGCGGCAAATGAGCCTGAGACTAGAGAATTCGATGGAGATGTAAAATATGCAGGCAATTGAGAAGAAGTCGACGGCAGGAAGGCCGATGATGATGATGATGATGATGTCGAGGACATCAGTAACGACGACGACGACGGCGGCGACGGTGATAGAGTTGATGTAGCCAGTTGCATTAGTGATGAGGTATAAATGGATTTGGTGGTAAACGAATTGATTGTGGTTAATCTAGTATTAACAGCAAAGTTCGGTAACGTAGAGAGAGCCAATGGTGGCAATGTTGAAATAATGGGATAAAACGTTGACGTAGTTTTGATGCTTGGTCTATGTTGTAGTGGTGCAAGTGTCACCAACGTTGAAGGACTTGTGGCAATGGCTGCTGTGCTGTTTATTATGCTTTCCTCAAGAGCTTCAAACCCTGTAGTTTTTGCTGGAATCGGAGACTCTTTTGTAGTGGTCAGGAAACTTTCTAAATGTTTCGTAGGTGTAGTGGCTGTTGTTGGTGGCAAAGTAGTTAGTTGCGTTGTTTGTGGTTGAGCTTTTGTAGTTAAAGTTGTAAGAGATTCCACATGTTCAGGGATTTGGGTTACAGTGCCATTGACAAGATGTAACATTCCAGCAGTTGTTGCCATAGTAGTCGTTAATGTTATTGGTAGTGCTGTATTGGTGTTAGTCAACGATTTATGCGTCATATTATTTACATCGTTATTATTGGCATCGTTATTATCAATATCAGCAGCAATGGTCGTATTATGGTATTCATATCCTGTTAACCGTGTATTATTACTCAGATCTTTGGTTAAATTGGCATGTATCCATTTCGAATTCATAATATCCTGTTTCTGAGAAACCGTTAGAGGAAACGAAATACTTTTATTGCTTTCGTTTTGTCCTTGAGCAGCGGTGAATGTGTTGGTGCGATTGATTTGCTGTTGCAGACTAGAGGAAGGAGAAGTGTTGGTGGTATTGATTTGCTGTTGTAGACTAGAGGAGGGAGAAGTGTTGGTGGTATTGATTTGATGTGGTAGAGTATAACCATGCTGCAAGTCCTTTTGCTGCTGTGGTTGGGGTGTATCCTGGTAATTTGTGAAATTTCTTTTACCATCATTTACGTGTAGATATGTTGTAACATTTTTACTATTTGTGATTTTCGATATGTTACTTAACACAACATTTTCTTCCGCTTCATTTATAGATGAAATTACGTTTTCAGATGTTAAATTTCTAGGAAGTACAGTGCCGGGAGCTATGGTGGTTACTAGCAAGTCCTTGAATGGTAAACGTTTATTTCTTTGAAAGGTAGTAGGATGAAATTGTTGTTGGGCCTTTGTGAAAGTATTTGATGTTGCCTGATGTTGTAAAAGACTTTGGGAGAGGTTTAATGTATGCGTGGTGGTGGCATATAATGATGCAGAATTACCATTTGCCACATGGGGCTGTAGAATTTCGGAAGTCTTCTGGGAATCTAGTAACTCACTTTTCCTATTTTTCCAGTTACTTTTATTAACAACTGTCGGTGAAGAATTTGTATGACTATTCAAATTTTTTATGAGTTTTTCACCAGAATTCTTGGCCACATCTTGAATTCGCTCAAGACCAGCGTTGTTATTGATTTCCATTTCAGATTTCTGTTCCATTGGCAAGTTCTTAGCTGTTTTTTTGTCCAACTTCTGTAAATTATTTGCAAAAGTATCCAATTTCTTTGAGACCACAGGATTTTGTACTAAGTTCTCCGTTTTACTCATTTTTTCCAAAGCTGGTGGAAAATATTTACTCAAGTTAGCTGTAGCTTGAAATTGAAGCTTTTCCATAAACGAATTTGGTTTGATGTCCAGTTTTCTGCTGTGTTTGTCTCTTTTAACATCCATATTTTCTTTAAGATTTTCTTTATGGTTCATGGAAATATCTTGTGATGTCTTACTAGCATCTGTGCTGTCACTTCCTATTTCGTCCTTCTCTTCCTGTGAAAAATGTTTAATTTCTTTTCGGTCTAGACTCTGTGAATAGTTTGGCATCATTTCCAATTTCTTGGAATTTTCAGACATCAGAAGATTATGTGTTAAGTTCTTCGTTTTACTGCTTTTCTCAAAAGTTGTATCTAAAGCATTTTTCATGCTAGAAGTAAACAACATTTGAGGTTTTTCCGCCGAGAAATGCATTTTAATGTCCTGTTGCCTACTGGAGTTATGTTGTTTAACTTGTATTTTTCCTAAAAGCTTTTCATCATGATTCTTGGACATATTTTCAATTTTCTCACGACCATCTTTGCTTTTAGCTACATTTTCGTCCTTCATATCCTCTGATCGGCCTAAATACTGCAAATTGAGTGAATTATTTGCCATCGTTTTTATTTTCTTGGAACTTTCAAAAATCAAAGGATTTTGTGTTAAGTTCTTCATTTTACTACTTTTCTCAGAAGCTGTGAAGAAAGCTTTACTTGAATTGGCATTAGAGACAATTTGCGGTGTTTTCATAAGTCCTTTTGTATTTGAGATTTCATTAGATAACTGTTTTATTAAGCTTCCATTAGTGTTGTAGACATCAGGGAATTTTTCCGAAAAAAGCTTTTCTGTGGCTACTGAAGCTTTTAAGTTTGTTAAAGTTTGCTTTATACGCAGTTGTCTTAAAAGCTGTGTAAATCGTTTAAGAGTGGTAGTGGAGGATGTTGGTGGCGGTTGAGTGGTTTGCTCAAAGCTTTTATTAGCTTTTACTATCATCTCTATATCGTTAATGTGATTTACCGGAATCTTAGTATCGTTTGTTTTCGTGTTAGTTAGATTTTTAAAAGATTTGAGTTTCTTATCACGTTTGAGGCTGGAGGGGACTTGTGGATATGGTCTAGCACTAGTTTTCTCATCAGGGTTAATAAGCTTTAAGCTATCAGAGTTGGTTTCAATTAAAAGCTCTCCATGACTAACTGTTGTTGGTTTTTTTGAGATATCCTTAATTATATCTTTTGCTGATCTATTTAGTGAAATCGTTTTTTCACCAGCATTATTGAGCTTCAAGCTATCAGTGTTGGTTTTAGTTAAAAGCTCTCCATAACTAACTGGTACTGGTTTGTGTGAGACGTCCTTAAAGATATCTACGAAATCTTTTGCTGCTGTAACTTGAAAGCTTTTATCAATTGTTCTATTTAGTAAAGCAGTTTTCTCACCAGGGTACTTGAGCTTTAAGCTTTCTGAGTTGGTTTCACTTAAAAGCTTTCCATAGCTAACTGATGCTGGTTTGTCGGAGACATCCTTAAAGATATCTGTGATATCTTTTGCCACTGTAACTTGAAAGCTTTTATCTGTTGCTCTATTTAGTGGAAGCTTATCTTGTATTTTCTTCATCGGCCTTAAGATAGGAGTAAATTTCTTTTCCGATGTTGTTATATCCCAATTATTTTCATCTGCTTGACCCTCCTCAGCTATTGTGGATTTGTCTAATTTATGGCTTTTGCTGCTTAATGTTTCCTTTCCCTGTCCCTGCTTAGAAAATGCTATATCTTTGCGTTCTGTTGCAATTAAAGATGTTAATGTTTTATGATTATAGCTCACTGGTTGTGGCAAAGCTTCAATTAATTTTTCATGTTGTTCCGCATTCATTCCCCATTTGCTATGCAAATCCTCGAGATTGTCATGCAGTAATCCTTTATTTATGGACAACAGCGGTTGATTTGGTACCTTTGTAGTGTTTTCATTAATTAAATTAGTATGCAAAAGCTCAGGGCCAGTGGTAAACGATAATGAAGGTTGCCTTTCAGCTGTCGCTGCTATTTGCTTCACTGGCAAATGGGGAAATGTCACCTTGGTGCCAGTTCCTTCTGCTGGAGCTGAAGGCGGAAACTTGCTGGTTGTAACATCTGTGGCTCTATTATTATTTGTACCATAGTCGTTGAAGCCAGCAGCTTTTGTATTGAAAATGTCCTTGTCATTTTCGTTAGATTTTGTAGATATTTTTGTAGCATTAATGGCCAACGCCGCTGAGTTCAATTGTTGCACGGAATTATTAAAGAGAGGCGTTTCGGTGTCTACTATCCTTGTGCTTGCAGTTGTTGCCAACAACAATTCTTTTGCGGTTTCTCCTCCATAATTTGTTTTGTTATTCAAGTTTTTAGCAATATGTAAGGTATCCCTCAAGGGGTTTGCACTGTTAACCGTTAAAGAGAAATCAGTTATGTTGGTATTTGATGCATTAACTTCGTTGTCCGCTAAGGACCTTTGTTTAAACTTTTTTTCTAAGAAATTCTTGTTATCCTTGTAATCTCTATCCTGATAGCTTCTCCATCTACTTCTAGCATTCTGTTGCTGACTTAGTTCTTGGAATGTTGTTGATAAGCTATTGCCATAAGGTAACTGCATGTTACCCCTGTTATCCTGTTGACCATCGGTTGCAGCAAAGCTATTAACATCATTTTTCTCATCTCTAGTTGTTTCCACCTTTTCTGTTACACGGTGTCCTGGCACATTTAAATCATGTCTAAATTCCTCAGCTGCTGATGTTGCATTCTGTTGATTTACCCTCGCTTTGTTGTTGATAGTGCTGTTGACATGTAATTTAGTGTTGCCATGCCACACGGAACTATTGGCCTCTGCGTGGTAGCCAACATTATTAGCACTTGTTGTCCCACTCCCATTGGCATGTATAATCCCATCACTGGCACTTATATCCTTACTACCCCTTGGTGGACTGGTGTCGTTGTTAGTGCTGTTAATGTCATCTTGATTTGTTGGCCATTGTAATTGCAAACGTAAATTTTCCTTTATTACATTTACATTCACATTGTAATGTTGTTGCTGCTGTTGTTGTTGTTGCACACCATGTTGTTGTTGCTGGCCACCTCCTACCATTACACTTTCTTCTGGTTGTAAATGTTGTCTCTGCTGTTGTTGCTCTGCTGGTGTAGAACTTATGACCCTGCCACATTGTGTTAGCCATAACAAACATAGAATTTGTGGACCCAGCCTATTTATGTGCCACCACCTTATTATTTTACTGGCCAATTGAGTTCGTTGTTGTTTTGGATGTTTCATATTAACTCCTGTAGCAATACTTCTCAGCCACTTGCTTACCTGTACGATCCGTGTACTCTTGTGTTTTTTTTTCGTATGAGGCTGGCTTAAATGACTTAATCTCTTTTCGTTTGGTAAGTGTTATTGATTAGTTTAGGTTTATTCGTTGCCATAGTTGTCAGCGTAATTCTATGTCCTCGGCCATGTCATTATCGTTAGTGGGTGGGTCCTCCAAAGATTTGTTGTAGTTCTTACGAATTGGAAAGCAACATAATAAGAAGCTTTGGCCATTCGCATTACCAATGAGTTAATAAATAGTGTAATTGCTTATTATGTAACGTTGGTGTTCATTTGCTGAGTCAATACTTTATTGCGGAGAAGAGGATTTGCCAACGAATGACCTGAAAAGAGAAAAAATAATAATACAATTAGAAGAGAATCGAAAAAGGGCAAGGGTGGTCGCACATTATTTAATTATATGGGATGAAGCTGTTGCTAGAATAGCGATTTGAATAAGTAGTTGAAATTTGATTTGCAGATTGTTATCAATAAATTAGACTGTGACAAACTTTGTATAAAAAAAATATTTATTTTTTGTATGGGGACTAACTTAAGGGTTGAAGATAGATAGTAGATATTATCTGAGAAAAATAAAAGCGGTCGCACATACACTTAACTTTATTAGGGGAAACTTTAGGGCAGTTAAAATTTTATTTTTGTATGGGAGCCTCCTTTGGATTGAATATGGGGATAGGTTAAATTACTGGGGACGGTCACATATTTTAACCCTCTAGGTGCGATTTTGAAGCAGTTGCGGTGCTTGTAGTGATTTTCCCCTTTCCCACTACTTTCGACCTCGAAATGTTTCTCTATAAAAACCGGGGGCTCGACTTTGATTAAAGACCCATGGTTTCTGGGGCAAATATTCTTGGAATTCATCGTAGATTACGATTTTGGTATCCGCTTGGTCGAGAAAATAATTGGACCAGCCTAATGTATGTACTGTAGAACCGTAACTTTGTTTGCAGTAGCTTCACATCAACCCTTCTAAGTACTAAGGGTACCACAAGTACGGCAATACTTGTATATTCCCACACCCTACGGAATAGAAATTTGATAAGCACTAAACGCAACTAGCACTTGTAGCTACTTCTGCTCGGGTTCTCTCGTACTTGGGTATATCCATGCACGAGCGTGTCCGGGTATGGGTATGGTTAGATCATTTACTCGTCACACTTGTACACCCAGCTGCGAAATTTGTAAGGACTTCTACAAACAGGCATTCAATAAGGCCTTCTGAGACATTCAGAAGTCATGTCTTCAGGGCCTTATTTTCACATGCCTGAAACAGACGTTGTTCTTACTTTCTGAAATATTCCGTGCACATTTTCACTCCATTTTTGAAGCCTTCTTTGAGAAGGGAGAGTCAAGGTCAAGGTAGGTCCTTTGCCAATCCGAAGAGAGGATTTGGTGTTCGTAAGGGTACACCGGCAGAGACGGATTATCTTCGCTGTGATACACAACTCTGACATGGCTTCGTATAGTCGATGGACTATCTACCGCTCTGTAATCGTCAAAGAGGTAATAAGCGTCGGATACCGGTAAATGAAACAAAGTGCATATTTAGAAACCGATATAAGTAATTAGAATGTCATTAATGTGTTACGTAGAATTGCAATGCTATTAAAATGCCACCTACTGACATAATCACTTACATCGTAATCAAGCGTGTTATCGATCTCGCTTAAAAGTACGCTTATAACGCCGCTTACTTTGTAAGCACACCGATTTAATGGTCTACCATACTCATATGCTAAATTTAAGGACGAAAATAATGGAGGCAGTCTTTGCTGATTGCTACTAAATATAGCTGACATCAGCGATTACATAATGGGTATTTTAAGCGATTGGCGGCTTGCTTTTCATGGGTTTACTGACAAGGTCCCATCAGATTTTCACACAATTGGCTTTAGACGCTCAAAAACGTGCTAGAGACAAGCGTATAAGCTCGGTAAGAGGCTAATTTTACAATAACTACGAACACAGCAAAATTAGACAGCATGCAACATATTGAGATTCCAGTCTTCGGGCATGCTGTCCTGAAGACAAATATTTTATACGAGCTGTTGTTTGCTCCACCCACCTTAAACAACGCAAATGGAAAACCATCAACATCAGCGGTTTTCTTGTTCTTAAGACGGGATATGACAGGTCGAATTTCAGTTTGGCTCAGAGGGGGACACTCAATGTTATCGTTACGGATTTATGCAAAGTCTTCTGTGGCCGAGTTTTCGGACATTAACATGCTGCAGAAGTGAACTTCCCATACGCTCTCCGAGTCAATAACGAGATGACCGTCCTTGTCTTCACAGGAGTGAAAAACTGTTCCACCCTACCGTTTATCTTCTGGTAGAATTTTCGGACTTCATCTCTGTTCCGGTATTCTTCAATGTATATGATGTGTATTGGAGTGTATTGGATAGCTTCTCGCGTTGTTGTGAACTAACACGCTTTCTATTTTTAGATTCACAACTAATGGGACCTACTTGTTTACCGACGACTGTGAATGTCACTATTTGAGCAGCTTTTTACTAGACATGACGATTGACTCGACACTATACAGCAAAGTTGCTGTCGACAACATCGAGGGTGTCGGCGTTAAAAGAGAAATGTAAATGACTGGAGACTTAGTATCGAACATTGGATCTCCCGCATGGTAGCCGCATGTTCCAAGCATCATGCCACGGCCGGCTTGACGCTCCTTCAGCTCTCGTTTTTCCCGGCGGAAGAGTCGAGTCACATTCCGCCTCTTCTCCCTGCACTTTTCATGGACAGGCATACGTCATTATACCAGGTATTATCGTGTGAAGCCTTTACATAACTTAGGATGGTCCGCGTAGTCCTTTCCATCGAGTGAGCAATATTTTGGCACTGTGAGCTAACATTTTCGGGATTTGGAGTATCTAAAAGTAGTACAGTGATTTGATCGGAATAGGCGCAGGCTATCTACGTGTTCTGCAGTTTAGCAATGTCCAGCTATCTCTGTGTCTGGTTAAGTAGGATTTATGCCCTGCTACCCTTTACTGTAGTGAGGTGCCATAATTTTCCGTCATATTTCTACTTGCAAATCTTTTTATATATCATTTGATACGAACCAAAAATGTAACACAAAAAATGAGTTACTTTAGACCTTAAGCTTCTTGAATCAAATTTGATTCATGAATTTTTGAGTCGTTTGATCCATGTCCGTCTGTCTGGTACGCACGATAACTTTCGAAAGGCGTAAAAAATTGTTTTGAAAAACAGCAAAACTACTTACGGGATCGCATATTAGCTACATGGTCACGCCCCTTTTGGCACCTCCCATACAAATCTACCATTCCGCCACTTTAAAAGTCGATTAATAATATCAATACAAACAACTCTATCGTCCCAAATTTTGTAGTTAATAAAGTTATAACAAGATAAAGTTTTGGAGAAACAACTGGAAGTCTAACCACGCCCTTTTTTGTAACTTCTATACAAATGTACCATTCAGCACACTTCAGAAATCGTGGTACATAATGTCATAATAACAATATGGTACATAATATCAACATACTCAACGCGATCGTTCACAATTTCTGAGCTCAGTCTAACGGTTTAAAGAAAAAACTAGAAGTCTAGCCACAACTCTTCTGATACCTTCCATACAAATGTACCATTCCAAAAATGTATCGAGTATTAACATCAATACACATAACGCGATCGTGCCCAAATTCTCTAGTTTGTAAAGCTATAACTGTATAAAGTTTTTGAGAAAAAACTGGAAGTCTAGCCATGCCCCTTCTGGCACCTTTCGTACAAATATACCATTCCGCCCACTTTAGAAATCGAGTAATAATATCAGTACAAACGCATCCAATACTGTATTCAGTAAAACCATAACAGGATAAAATTTAAGAGATAAAACTAGAAGTCTAGCCACGCCTCTTCTGGTACCTTCCATTCATATGTACCATTCCGCCTACTTTAGAAATCGAGTAATAATATCAATACTCCCAACCAAAACTTACCCAAATTCGGTATTAAGTACTTAGTACATTTTCGTCTTTCCTCTTCTACAGCCAACATTAAGTTATTCCTAATTAATTATACCTTTTGGTATAATCAATTGTTTGTTCTTCCGTAGTTAAGTTAACTTTGAAGGACACAAAAAAGGCCAAGTAACCCAAAAAATATTACAAACTCACTTGACCTTACCCAATTAAATAACCGCCACCCTGGCACTTTTACTGTAGTTTGTAAACATTAAAATCAATTCAATTAAAAGTTAATACCAAAAAACAAAAACGAAGTTTATTTTAAAGCTTTAATCATGGAAAATTTGGTACATTCTTCCTATTCATGCTCGTTGCTTTTGTGTGTGTGTCTGTGTGTTGTGCCTGCGTGCTCAAAGCGGAGTAAAATAACTTTTCCGTTAGTGTGTGTTTTTGTTATAACGTTCGGGGCATTGTGTTCAGTTTTCTGCAGTGGTTTGGCTTTTTGTTTTCCATTTCCCCATTTCCTTCTCAATGTTTGTCGGTTGAACTAAGTGGATTTGAAAAGTGTGGCTGCAATGGTGGTGGTAGTGCTATTGTTGGTGGATGTGGTGACAGTGGTGGTGGTGGCGGTGTTGGTTGTAACGGTTTTGGTAAACTCAGAGACGATATGTTTCCGCTTTAAGGAAGCCACAAATTTAAATGCACACACTAACATATAAATATAGTATAGCACCCATTTTCAGTTATTGACTTATCTATAGATACGGATAATGTAGGCCCATTTGCAAATACTAGCAGCAATATAAGTTTATTTATAATGTGTGTGTGTGTGTGTATGTGTTGACGAGAATGTTATCCAAGTGCCTATATGTTAATAACTATGGGCAGACATGGATACAGTGATTGAAAATGTTTCGCTTGACGAGTATATGGTTTACATTTTTATCGCTTTTAGTGTGTATGTGGCAGCTTGGAGTCGATTTATGCTGCGAAGAGACCAGTTATGAATAGGGCTGTATTGATTAAAGAGTGATTTCGGCTGACAAGTGCAGGCTTCAGTCATGAATCAAGTATAGGAAATTTGGATCTACTATGGAGTAGATCATACGACTATCACTACAATGAAAATATCGCTTCCAATAAAGTTGTTTCCAGTGCGAAAATTATTCCAAATCTTAGTCTCTGTGATATTTTAGCGATCACATACGTTTGGAGGCTGAGAAAAGTAAAAAATTAAATAATCTGCATTGTTTTACTTGGAACATTCCAAATCCCTGTCATCCCTCTGATTCACTGTGTGACACTCGCATCGAAATGTACCCACTAATATGCGTGCATGTTATACTTAACGCTCTTAGCTTAGCTCTTCGCACACATGTACTCGTACATATAAATATTATTACATGTTATATGGATAATAAAAGATCATTAAAATGTTATGAAAAGAATTCTTGTTTATAACATTGTTTGTGTATTGTACATTCTTTCATTTATACATTTTTGCAGTCCCCAACATATTTGTAATACATTTTTGCGACTTCATGTTTTATGGGTTATTAAATATAGCGCCCTTAGGTCAGGGCGAAATGTTGCACACACACACACACACACACACACATACATTTCTATCTATAGTTGTATTATGATGACGATGGCGATAATGATGTTGCTGACGTATTTACACACATATTAATTATTTAGAAAATATTGCACATTCCCAAAGTAATGTAAGGGTGCAAATGTTTTTCGTATTCTGTGCGTGTGTGGGAGTGTGCATTGTAATTTACAAAGTTAACAACTAAAGAGGGTGTAGTGCTCTCATTTCATTGAAGACGGCACTTACTAATGAGAAATTTATATTTTGTAATTGAGAGCAGGGATATAGCATAGTTTTTCCATTTCACTGGAAAAAAAAGAAGATTCTTCTTATGTTATATTATAGAAGCTGTATAATTTACTTTACTCTATGTATTGCATTAACTTTGTGATTCAAAATAAAATATGCAACAGCAGGATGTGCCTAAAAAAGACGAATTTTGATAGGTTTCTAAAAAGATGGCTAAATCGGACTAGTGGTTCGTTATGACAAACAAAAGAACCTAAAACATAACAAATTCCCCTATACGATACTTCCTAATTTTAAATCGATATTTAATTATTAAGGCATGTAACTTGACAAAACGAATGATGCAGAACTTCTTCATTTTGTGGCTACTTTCACGTGCAGTTCTCAGAATTGAGTCCCAAATCAATCAGCTGAAAATGTTGTACTGTGTTTGTGTAGGAGGTGCCATCAGAGGTGCGATATGAGGTTCAGTTTATTTTAATGTTGATCTAATTAAGTAATATTCCACGTAAATCATACTCCACGGAGTACAACAGTTTCATTGTAACCGCTAAACTGATAAACCCAGTTCAAAATCATTTGATGAATGGAAAAGTGAAACTGTTGCTTATTTAGGGAAACGTTATATGAACCGATTTAATTAATTGTAATTATTAATTACTTTTTATTTTGTTTCATCTAAATCGAACTAGTTGTTCTCGAGTTATGTTAAACGAAAGAGCCTAAAACGTGACACAAATTCCCTATACGATACTTACTAACTTCAAATCGATATGAAATTATTATGGCATATAACTTGACAAAACGAATGATGCAGAACTTCTTTTCTTTGGGGATACTTTCAAGTGCAGTCCTCAGAATTGAGTCCCAATGAGCATGTTGTACTGTGTTTACGTAGGACGTACCGTCAGAGGCGCGATATGACGTTCAGTTTATTTTAACGTTGATCTATATAAAGTTTCAAGTTAGAATTTATGAGAGTTTATCGTGGCTACCAGCCAGCGAGGTAGACATACGAAACGAATATAGCTTAATCGCCTTAAAAAGTCACGCAGCATATATCGTAAAACTTATGTGGTATTACAACCTTCATCCCGAAGGGAGTATGGTATAATTACCCAGCGCTTCAAGGTTATTTTTAACTTTAAAAAAACTTAATTTCCCTTTGCACCCCATGAATGAGGTATGGGATAGCTTCTCGCGTTGTTGTGAATTAACACGCTTTCTATTTTTAGATTCACAACTAACGGCACCTACTTGTTTATCGACGAATGAGAACGTCACTGTTTGAGAAACTCTTACTAGACACGACGATTGAATCGACGCTTAAATACTGCGAAGTTGCTGTCAACAACATTCGAGGGGAGCCGACAATGAAAGTACAATTTTCTTTATTTTTTTTTTCTTTTAAGATGACTGGAGTCAGGTTTGAACCTGCGATCTCCCGCATGGTAGTCGCGTGTTCTAACCACGGCCATGGCACTATGCCATAGATCGGTTTTCATTTATCGTCAGACCCGACTGATTGTCAATGACTGAAAAGACCGCAGCAGCTTCCATAGTGATAGGCGTTCACAAGCAGCATTTGACTTTTATGGAAAATGGTACTAGTCGTGTTTACTTGAGTAAACATGAACTTATCATTATCTCTATAAATGTGTTCAATGTTATACTTGTAACGTCCACGTATACTGGATCTCTGTTAGGCCTACTTCTGTCGACTGCATGAAAAAACTGCAGCAGTTTCCCACAGTCCTCGGCCAATGATATCAGTATCATCGACATAGACGAGCAGCATATGACTTTTAATTGAAGATGGTACCAGTCGTGTTTTTTGCATTTTCAAGAATTTATGATGAACTGTATAAGTATGTTGAAAATATCGTATGATAGACTATCACCCCATCTGAAACCACGCTATGTAAGCAGCTGAAACCTCGCTTGGTCAAAGTTTTAATCATCTTAAATAAAGACTTCGTGTCGGTTCATTGTTATGTTCAGTTCAAAGTAATGTCGTGTCAGTTTTGCCGAAATGCCAAACTCAGCTACTGCATCTTATAGTTTTAGTCGTATTGGACACTCGAATGCAGCTTTGTAAGCATCGATAAATAATGCAATTTGGTTCTAGTAGTGTGAATATCTTTTCGGCCTCGTGCATTTACGAAGTCTAATCAGGTTCGCTTAAATGGTCTTTAGCAGAGTTCGTAAATACTTATCATTGAGAAGTATTATTTTGCTCTTCTCCTCCAATACAACTCTATTTGCGAGCGACTCAATTTTGTGTTTTCATTTTCGACGTAAAAAGAAATGAGCGCTCGTTTGTTAATGCTCTAGAACGTCATCGCTCGTTGAATACTCTTTCGAAAGCACTCAACAAAAGAGTACTCATTGCTTTCAATGCTTTGATATTTCTCACTCAAAAGTTATTGCGATGATAAACTCTTTACAACAACAAAGCTAAGTTTTGAGTGCTCCTGTTTAATAACATGCTCATAACTGATTTGGTTTACAGGAATTACATACTTGTATCTGCTCTGCTAGCGTCGTTTTTCGAAGTTGTTCTTGATAAACATTTTGCGTACCACTGCATTAGAGTCACATTATTATTGTTAAAGAACATGGGAAGATTTCCAACATTGACAAAAAAGAATTCGTTTCTTACGATGAAACCAGCAATGTGTCAAAGTGCCTTAAATGTGGAAAAACATTTAAGGGGCAAGTGCTCCATAATATAAAACGGCACTACACAACAATCCATAAGCATGAGTTTGACGAGCAAATTATCAATCTTAATAATTGAGGTTTATTAAATGTAATTTTTAATATAAAAAAAAATAAAAATAAATAATTCAATGTGTTAACAGTATTATTATTTCAAAAATAATAATAATTTTCTTACATACTACCTAAATATCAATGCATATTTTCCAAGCAACACAATTCATTTCTGTGTTCAACGAAATGACGGCACTTGAAAAATCAACATTATACATATGTTCACATTTGCTTATTTATGATTGATAAGTAAAATTCAATCGATCATTTTCGTGAAATGAGCGCTCCTTGTTTTCTTCAATGAGCGTACAATGAGTTATTCAATTTAAAAATTCTATTCAAACAAGCGGTCGCCATTTAACTTATCAAAGCGATGTATTGAATGAGTGAAACTAATGAGGAGTTTATAGAAGAGAAGATTGCTTGATTGCTTTCGCTCACTTGTTTTGAAAATGATAAACTCATTGTAAAGATAACTCAAAAGAGCGAGAGCGTATTTTGATTGCTCTACGCACTCTGGTCTTTAGTCTTCATTGGTGTTAACCATTGGTAGAAAGCTGACTTTGTTTTTGTTCGGTGGGGAATAATCTACTGCGTCATGGATAAGTGTGTGTCACTTTGTTTAAATATGCTGCCTCTGGCAAAGCTCAGTGTATTGAAATCTTTCCTTCATTTTTGCAGCAAACTCTACGTGTCAGTGACCAGATTTCAATAACCTGGTTTGTGAGTCGACTTGAGGTGCCAGTTCCAAAAGCGGCCATTCTAAAGTCATCCGCACAGAAATTCACGTATCCATTATTTTAAGAGTATCTATTCGTTATGAAGTGCGTTTTATTTCAAGGCTGACACTGTTGTTTCTGTCCATGGAGGATCCAAGGTAGATAAATTCATCCACTACCTCAAAGCAATAGTTCTCAACGTTCACGCTGCGTCTCCAACTCGTGGGCACTTTGTTCAATGATACCATTAACTTTGTCTTGTCCTCATTCACTGCCAAAGCCATTTTCGCTGACTCCCTTTCAACTGATGAGAAAACAGCTGTTTCCTCTCGCATCGTTCGACCGATAATGTCGATAACATCGACATATGCGAGCAGCATGTGGCTCTTATTAAATGTGGTGCCAGACATGTTTACCGCTGCTTTCCGTAACACCTTCTCAATCACCATGTTGAACAGTATGCCTGACAAACCATCACCTTGTCTAAGACCTCTCGTCGTATCGAATGGCTCAGATAGATCCTTGCCAATCCGAAAAGAAAATTTGGTATTCGTAAAAGGTACACCTGCAGAGACGAATTATCTTCGCAGGGATGCCGAACTCAGACACGTCTTCATATTGTCGATGCCTGATGGGACTATCGAAGGTAGCTTTGTAATCGACAAAGAGGTGGTAAGTGTCGATTTGCTTCTCATGGGTTTTCTCCAGAACCTGCCGTAGCTCAAATATCTGATCCGTCGTGGATTCGCCTGCTGTAAAGCCGCGTTGATGAGGTCCTATCAGGTTTTCCACAATTGGCTTTAGACGTTCACACAGTATGCTAGACAGGTAAGAGGCTAATTCCACGGTAGTTTCTACACTCGCTATGGGGTGCATAGGAAAATTAAGTTAGTTTTACGGTAACCTTTTTTGTAAATAGGACATAAAAAAACTTAATTTTCCTTTACACCCCATGAATGGGGTATGGGATAGTTTCTCTCGTTGTTGTGAATTAACACGCTTTCTATTTTTAGATTCACAATTAACGGCACCTACTTGTTTATTGACGAATGCGAACGTCACTGTTTGAGAAGCTCTTACTAGACACACCGATTGACTCGACACTTAATTCTGCGAAGTTTCTGTCAACAACATTCGAGGGGAGCCGACAATGAAAGAAAAATGTATTTTTTTTTTTTTCTTTTTAAGATGACTGAAGCCAGGAGTTGAACCTGTGATCTCCCGCATGGTAGTCGTGTGTTCTAACCACTATGCCACGGCCGGTACCCAACATAGAACACTGAAATTCCAATCCTCTGGCATGCTCTCCTGAGGCCATATTTTCTCTGCTTAAACGACTCAGCTCAAAGACCATCAGCCCCAGCGGCTTTGTTGTTCTTTAGGCGGGATAACGCAGTTGTTAACTCAGCTTGGCTCAGAGGGAGACACTCGATGTTATCGTCTCGGATTGTTACACAATCTTCAGCAGCCGAGTTTTCAGACATCAATAGGCTGCAGAAGTGATCTCGGGGTCAGTAACGAGATGACCATCCTTGTCTTTACAGAAGGGAAGACCTGTTCCATGTACCCTACTATTTATCTTCTGGTAGAATTTTCGGGCTACACCCTTGTTCCTGTATTATTCAATGCACACATTATTCCGCTCCTTCAGCTCTCGTTTTTTTCGCCTGAAGAGTCGAGTCGCCTCCCGCCTCTTCTTCCTTTAGTTTCATGGACAGCTCGCGTTGCCATTGGCTGCAGTTTGGCCCTGTATGCTGCATCTTGTTTCCGGGTGGCATTGCGGCATTCGTCGACGTACCAAGCATTATCGTTTAAGGGCTTTACATACCCCAGTACGGACCGCGCAGTCCTTTCCATCGAGTGGGCAATATATTGCCATTGCGCGCTAGTATTTTCGGGAGTTGCAGCATCATGAAGTAGTTGAGTGAGTTGGTTGGAATAGACGTTGGCTATCTCCGCCGTCTGCAGTTTAGCGATGCCCAACTTTGCCTATGCCTGGTTACGCAGGGTTTTCGACCTGCTTAGCCTAGTACGCACCTTCACTGCAGTAAGGTGGTGATCCAAATTGATGTTCGCACCCCTTATCACTCGTACGTCTTTGACACGTGACGCGTGCCTTGAATCGATTACCACGTGATCAATTTGGTTTCTCGTTACTTAATCGGAAGATATCTACGTTGCTTTGTGAATGTTGTTGTGGTCAAACCGTATGCTGCTAATTACCATGTTCCTTGCTGCAGACAAATCAATCAGTCTGATTCCGTTTGGCGATGTGTCAGTATGCAGACTAAATTTTCCGACTGTTGGGCTAAAGACATTCTCCCGGCCTATTTTGGCATTAAAATCTCCCAGCACGATTTTAACATCATGGACCGGGCTACGGTCATATGTTTCTTCAAGTTGGGCGTAGAATTCGTCTTTGACCTCGTCACTTTTCTCCTCCGTCGGAGCATGAGCACATATCAGCGTGATGTAGAAATATTTTGGCCTTCACTCTTATGGTGGTGATTCGTTCACTGACAGCAGTAAACCTAGAGACCAGGTGTCGTAGTCTCTTGCCGGCCACAAATCCACAACCAAACACTTGCCAAACCGCGTGGCAGCTGTAATACACGTCACACATCCTCATCCTCATAGAGGCACCTGGTCGGAATAGAGTTCTAACATTCCAAGTGCATATTCTCAAATCGTGGTCAACATTTTGGGGGGTTCTTTTTCTCTGATGGTATATACCGCGGGTAAAAAAATACGAGTACGGTGCAAGATGAAAGTATTACCACATCGCCCTAAGCAACAACCGTATTTTAAAGACAAGTACTATATCGTTCAGCTAAGAGTTCCACAGAATTGCAGAAAAGACCACTCCTTGCAGTTTCTGCTGGTATTTATCAGAAGCATGTACACGCCAAGAAGAACAGAAATTTTAATCATCGGTTGTGTGACATTTTCCTAGTCAACTTGTGATCCATTAGGAGTTAGTTCAACTACATCGATTCCCTCACCCAAGATTGATTGTCTCCTCTTTAAACCCTAAAGAGTTTTTTGTTGGAACCTTGGCCTTCAGAGTCCATATAATGTTTTCTGATCTAAATACACTTTTTCTGCAGACGTTGCTTTAATTAATTTTATATTTTTGAGAAATTTGACCTATGACCCATGTTCATTTCCAACATCTGAGATTCTTATACTAATAACATTCATTTTATTTGAATCACATATACAATCCCTTTAAAATATTGCCAGTTAAAAAAAAACAAAGTTTTGGTTGCCAAAACTTGTTTGCATCGTGTCATTACGTAAACGTTTACGATATTTGAAAAGTTTTTTTTTGTGTTTATGAAGTTCGCCCATAAACCGCCGCTTTTTATCGCCTTTACAAAGTTTTCCACTAAATAAACTTCTTTTGTTTTCTCTTTCTCCAATACACTCTCTCTTCAGTTATGTACTTAAAAATTATTTCGTTTAATCCTTAATTATTTACATGAAATCGTCCCTATATAATTTTCATGCCTCAGTTACAAAGCACAGACGCCAGCGTGGCGCTAGGGCGTTTTTCTTTATGTTTTGTTATTGTTCAGTATATCGACGCAGAAAAATGTTGATACGCCTGTTGGTTCACAGGATAATGATAATTATTTATATAAACAAATGAAAGACAAGCCGGCATCTGTTGCTATATTGGATGCACGCTTGTGAGAAAAATAGTCTTAAGGGCTTAGGATGGAATTAGTGTCATCTCGACAAAAATTGCGTGTGCTTTTTGAGGGCCACTGCTTTATGACAAGGGCATTATGAGTTGAAAATTTTTAAGAGTTTCTTCTATTGTCGCAAATTTAAAGATTTGTCTTAGTGTCAGTCAGTAGCGGAAGGACCTTTTTTAAAGAACAAAGACACTGAGTTGATTGGGTGCTTATATTTTATATATAAGCTTAAATAAATTGGTTAAAAAGCAATTGTAATTTTGCCAACATTTGGGGGCTATTTTATTTTTTTCCAACGTGTTAGAATAAATATAATAATTATACAGGAAATTCAGTATTATCGCCTTTAAGATTGCCACAGTTAGTTGGGATTTCATACATAGTTGGCTTTAAGTTGTTATCCTTTTCCCATTACACATTTTCGAACGACAATATAAATTTGGGCATAAAATACTTTTACGTTTGCACAAAATACATTTCTTAATACAAAGTTCTAACTATTCAATTATGTGAAACGAACTTAGCCTTTGCGTAAAGAATTCTTGTTGCTTAGCGTTACAATTTACAGCTTCAAATGGTATACTCGTCACACACCACCTCATCAGCCGCATTTGTTAGGTCACAAACTAAAAATCGAAAAAGTTGAGACTCTCTCCCCATCTGCCAATTAACGTCAGCCTTTATCCTATTAACTAATCGGATGTTTCTCATCATTCAATGGCATCGTTTACTGTTTCCGTCAATCGTTACCCATTTCAACAGTTTCTAATCTATTAAATTTATATCTCAAAACAATTTCTCACAAAGCGTATTTATTAGCTACAATAAAGTCTGGAATGTGATATCCTTTTTTTTTATAACAATTTTCGATTTCAGTTTCACAATGATTTAACTCTTTTTCTCTTCCCTACTCATATACTTTAATGCCCCTGCGTTACGGTGTTTAAACTTAGCTAAGTTTTTTTTCTTCGAATTAGGGATTAAACGGTTATATAGCCAAACAAAAAAAAAAAAAAACATTAACAATTTATTTTCTTTTTTTCCTAAATATATAGTGTTTATCAATTTCTTGGAAATGGTTCATCTAACCGTCACGTGTTTGTGCTGTTTGAGAACAAATCACAAAAAAGGGCAACAGTGACCAAAACATACAAAAAAAAGTTACAACTAACATGTCAAAACAAAAAGAAACAAGGGAAAAAAACAAACGAACTGAGACTAACACGAGTTTTAGTTTATCAATGTCATAAACAATAACCATTGTGAGTTAGACAATGTGTTTGGGCAGTGTGGAATGATAAATTAGTCAATGGCATTGACTCTAGTTGTGAGTCGTGATGAGCGAAAATGTACCCTACGCAATGTACGTCACGAATGAGATATGTGATAGCTTCTGGCAATCCGGCAAACTCTCCTAAAATTGTCTACTCTGAACAGGATCTAAAATGATATCGAATCGCGGGGACTGACAGATGGACATCTTATCTTATCTTATCTTATCTTATCTTATCTTATCTTATCTTATCTTATCTTATCTTATCTTATCTTATCTTATCTTATCTTATCTTATCTTATCTTATCTTATCTTATCTTATCTTATCTTATCTTATCTTATCTTATCTTATCTTATCTTATCTTATCTTATCTTATCTTATCTTATCTTATCTTATCTTATCTTATCTTATCTTATCTTATCTTATCTTATCTTATCTTATCTTATCTTATCTTATCTTATCTTATCTTATCTTATCTTATCTTATCTTATCTTATCTTATCTTATCTTATCTTATCTTATCTTATCTTATCTTATCTTATCTTATCTTATCTTATCTTATCTTATCTTATCTTATCTTATCTTATCTTATCTTATCTTATCTTATCTTATCTTATCTTATCTTATCTTATCTTATCTTATCTTATCTTATCTTATCTTATCTTATCTTATCTTATCTTATCTTATCTTATCTTATCTTATCTTATCTTATCTTATCTTATCTTATCTTATCTTATCTTATCTTATCTTATCTTATCTTATCTTATCTTATCTTATCTTATCTTATCTTATCTTATCTTATCTTATCTTATCTTATCTTATCTTATCTTATCTTATCTTATCTTATCTTATCTTATCTTATCTTATCTTATCTTATCTTATCTTATCTTATCTTATCTTATCTTATCTTATCTTATCTTATCTTATCTTATCTTATCTTATCTTATCTTATCTTATCTTATCTTATCTTATCTTATCTTATCTTATCTTATCTTATCTTATCTTATCTTATCTTATCTTATCTTATCTTATCTTATCTTATCTTATCTTATCTTATCTTATCTTATCTTATCTTATCTTATCTTATCTTATCTTATCTTATCTTATCTTATCTTATCTTATCTTATCTTATCTTATCTTATCTTATCTTATCTTATCTTATCTTATCTTATCTTATCTTATCTTATCTTATCTTATCTTATCTTATCTTATCTTATCTTATCTTATCTTATCTTATCTTATCTTATCTTATCTTATCTTATCTTATCTTATCTTATCTTATCTTATCTTATCTTATCTTTATCTTATCTTATCTTATCTTATCTTATCTTATCTTATCTTATCTTATCTTATCTTATCTTATCTTATCTTATCTTATCTTATCTTATCTTATCTTATCTTATCTTATCTTATCTTATCTTATCTTATCTTATCTTATCTTATCTTATCTTATCTTATCTTATCTTATCTTATCTTATCTTATCTTATCTTATCTTATCTTATCTTATCTTATCTTATCTTATCTTATCTTATCTTATCTTATCTTATCTTATCTTATCTTATCTTATCTTATCTTATCTTATCTTATCTTATCTTATCTTATCTTATCTTATCTTATCTTATCTTATCTTATCTTATCTTATCTTATCTTATCTTATCTTATCTTATCTTATCTTATCTTATCTTATCTTATCTTATCTTATCTTATCTTCCATTTACCGATCGATAGCTCTTAAACTACAGTTGAAATCGGGGGACGGACAGACGAACAACCCCAAAAGGGGGAGTTTGTATGGAAGGTGAGCCCAATTTTTGTCCGATCTTGTTCATCTTGGAACTTAACCTCTCCTTAGCTGGCATACCAAATTTCAGCTTGGTATATCTTAAACTATACCGTAAACGCGGGGACACACAGATGAACACCTCAAAAATGGTAATTTTAAGGGGTCAGTCCCAAATTTTTGTCCGCTCTTGCTCATCTTAGAACTTAACCTCCGATAAGAGGATCTACGGCTGTTATCGGCGGGACAGACAGGCGGACACCAACAAAAACGGAGAGTTTGTATGGTAGGTGGAAATAGTTTTTGTCCGCACTTGCCTATCTTGAAACATAACCTCCACTTAGGGGGTAAAAGCTTGCACATCAAATCTCAGCTCAACAGCTCCGTAACTACGTCTGTAATCGGCGGGTCAAACAGCCGGACACCCCCAAAAGGGGGAGTTTCTTAGAACTCAATATCCGCTTAATGGATAGCAGCTTAAATACCAGGTATCTGCTCGATAGCTCCTTAATTGCGTTTATAATCAGTGTTGAAAATAGGGTACTTGATTTTTTGATATCTCAAGTGGGCGTGGCCCCGCCCATTGGACATTATTTTTGAAAACGAAATATCTGAAGGACTCTTTCACCAATCGTCTTAAAAATTTGTGTGGATGCATTTTGCTGCAAAATTCGTGATCCTACAAAAAATGGTCGTGATCGGATCAGTAGGCGTGGCATACATCTTGATACTTTAAACGGCTGTATCTCATGAACTATCAGAGGTATGAAGATGATGTTTGGTATATATGTTGTTCGTACAGTTCGAAATACAGCTAAAGACGAAGTGGGCGGTGCCACGCCCCCTTTTTGAATATCAAGTGGGTATAGTTCCGTCCATTGGACCTTATTTTTAAAAACGCAAAATCAGATCGACTCTTTCACCATCGTCTTAAACATTTTTATGTATGCATATTGCAGTAAAATTCTTTATCCTACCAAAAAATGGTCGTGATCGGATCAGTAGGCGTGGCATACATCCTGAAACTTTAAACGGCAGTATCTCCTAAACTATCAGAGGTATAAAGATGATATTTGGTATACATGTTATTCGTACAGTACGAAATACAGCCAGAGAAGAAGTTGGCGGTGCCGCGCCCCCTTTTCAACAATCAAGTGGGCATGGTCCCACCAATGTGACCTTATTTTTGAAAACGCAATATCTTAAGGACTGTTTTACCAATCGTCTTAAAAATTTGTGGGGATGTATTTTACAATAAAATTCTTGATCCTACAAAAAATGGGCGGGATCGGATCAGTTTTCATGAACTATTAGAGGTATGAGAATGTTATTTGGTATATATGTTGTTGATACAGTATATGTTAAATAGCAGCCAGGTTGGAAGTGGGCGTGCCAAACTCCCTTTTTCAAAAATCGCTCTAAAGGCTTTTTTAATAGACCGATTGTTATGAAAATTTCACAGTGTGTTACCGATGACCTGCCGATAGTCCTTAGTTGTGATTTGTTATTATTGTATACAGGGGAGTAGTTCCTGCCCTACAACTAAAAATTTTAAATGGTTATATCC